>CAUYQG010125546.1:0-19510 GCA_963574415.1 Tarsius wallacei | reverse complement strand
CCAGGCTCTTTTGAACAACCAGCTCACTAGGAAACTACGAGTGAGAACCCCTTCCCCTCATAAGGAAAGCATTAGTCTATTCATGAGAGGGCTGCTCCCCAACCCAAACACGTCCCATTAGGCTCCCCCCTCCAACACTGGGGTGAAGCTTCAGCATGAGATTTGAAGGGGACTAAACCTTCAAACCGTCGTTGTTACCCGACATGGTAACAAAATGCCTTAGACTGGGCGACTTAAACATTAATTTATTTTCTTACAGTCCTGGAGGCTGTAAAGTTCAAGATCAAAAGATCTGGCTGACTTGGCTGCTGGTGAGGCCTGTCTTCCAGGCTTGCAGATGGCTGCCTGCTCCCTGTGTCCTACACCGTCTTTCTTCTGTACATGTTCTCAAGGCCACTAACCGCATCACGAGGCCCCCACCCTCATGAGCCAGTCTAATACCAAGTACTCTCCAAAGGCCCCATCCCCAAAGAACATGACTTTGGTGGTTGGGGCTTCCACATACGGATTGGTGGGGGGAGGGGGCACCAATACCCAGTCCATAACACAAGGAGCCTGCAGATGTGACTGGATTACAGATCCTGCAAATGGAAGAGGACCCTGGACTATCTAGACAGGCCCAGTCATAAGGGACTTAGACAAGGGAATCAGGAAAATCAGAGATGGTTTGGTGATGGAGGCAGAGGCTGGAGTAATGGGGCCAAGGAGTATAGATAGCCTCTAGAAACCGGAAAAGGGGAGGACAGAGATTTGCCCCCAAGCTTCCAGAAGGAACACGGCCCGACTGACACCTTGATCTTAGACTTTCACCTCTTGAACTGTAAGAAGATGAATGAGTGTCTTTGGAGACTCTGAGTTTGTAGTTATTTGTTACAGCAGGAAGAGGAAATGGTAACACACCCTCTCTCACCCCTGCCTTGGTCACCTGCATTCCTGCCTCAGGAGAGTCTCAGATGCCAGCCCTGCTTCCCTCTGGGGTTGCTGGGACATACTGGAGAGTTCACAAAGTTGTCAGCCAGTAATCAAGGAGAAGAACAGGGAAATGAACAATCTGACTTACAAAGAAGAAAATTCTGTTCCCTCCTGGACCAGCTTTGCCTCTCTCCGTGTGCTGTCTCCAGATAGGGACATTCTGAGCAACTTTTATTGACATAAAGGCCAGTTCAGGAAAAATTTAAATATTTACAAGCTATTATTTTTTGTTGTTGTTACTTTCATTCAACATGAAAATAGCTTTACTGGGCCCCAGGCAGGTAAATGTATGTTTGTAGAGCATAGATAACCATTAGAACTGAACAATGCTGGCCAGGTCAGGCGCAGTGGCTCATGTCTGTAATCCCAGCACTTTGGGAGGCCTAGGTGGGAGGATCATCCAGGGGGTTGAGGCTGCAGTGAGCCTTGATGGAGCCACTGCCCTCCAGCCTGGCCCATAGAGTGAGACCATGACTCAAAAAAAAAAACAAAAACAACTAAGCAATATCTGTGGAGAAAAGCTGGCACTTCCAGACTGCAAATTAACGTTTGGAAAAGCTACAAAGTAGTAAGAGTTTCCTAACTTTCCGTTCTCAGGCCTGCATATCCTTTTAAAGTTTACAGTGTCTGCATACATTGTACATTTACTCAGTCAAGCTTCAAAACCCTCCGTGGTTGATATCAGTAAGAATCCCACTTTGCAGATGGGAACAGTGATGCTATCCCAAGAAGACACATAGAGTTAGTGATGTGATTAGACTAGGTTGGTTTGTTCATTTAATGGAATGATGTCTGAGCACCTGGTACGAGCCAGGCAACAGTTCTGGTCCCAAGTGTGCTTGGCCCCGCACAGACTGGGTGTCTCCCAGGTCTGTGGGGACCCCCTTCTTTGCTCTGAACTGAGTGAACTGTACAGCTTTTGGTCTTTCAAGGGGCAGTTTTCCCCAGAACTGACTGCCCACCAGAGTGCTCATGGTGCCCCCACACCAACATTTGGTCTTCCTCTCCCTGCCTCGGGTACACTGGGACGTTAGGTGAGGAAGGGGAACCTTTCCTCCAAGCCTGTGGGGTCTCCTTAAGGGACCCACCCACACCCACCCCAATCTACTGAGTATAGATCCAGAAGTGGTGTTTCAGGTAATGGGACCCACTCACAGTGGGGACCCCTGGGAGTGATCCCTACAGGACCACCTTCTTATAACCCCAGACATCCTTATATTTACAAAAAAATTGATCAGAGAAAAACCAGTCTCTTCTCCCTCTTGGCTCCTCACAAGGACTCAGCTGTCCCCCAGCAACTGACAGATAACACTGGCCCTGGCCCCAGTGGTGTGACCTTCACAGACCAGAGAGCAAACCTCCCTGGGGTGATATCATCACCGGAGAATTTAGAAAACGGGAATCAGGAATCACACTCAGGAAGCCCCACCCTCCCCACCCCTCTCCCCACAGCCTTCAGGGTTACAAACGGGATGTGAGGCAGACAGAGAGACTAAAATAGAAAGTTCTGTGACCGCAGGCAAAGGATGAATACATGGCAGGCGATGATGGCTACTCTCCAGCCCTCTGTCGTTGGGTGACTTTATCTCACAGTTCACAGAAGAAAGCGGGAAGTTTCCAGAAGCATCCAGACTGGCAGTGCTGGAATTTGCTCAGGCCCTCCTTTGATTTAATGACCACCTACTAAGACCCCCCACCCCCACCCCCGTGCCTTCACCTTGTCCATGAAACACAGGAGACCATGCAGGTACAGTCACTAACCAGGAACCACTGTTCTGACAATGGCCCATGGCATCCCTGTCCCTCCCCATGGAGTCACGCCTGACCCCAAGACCTACTCACCCTGTCCCTTGTTTATGTGAGGATCAGGGGCTTCTCTGCTCCGCTGCAGTCAGAACGACCTTGCAGACACCTCGCAGGGGCACTAAGTGTTCTCCATAATTAATTTCACAGACAAGACGTGTTTTCCTATCATGGCTCTATTATTAAATAAGCAGTGGGCCCAAAAGGAAAAAGATCCTTTCTTGCAATTACAAACACAGAAGGGAACTCAACAACTGGAAAAGT
Organism: Tarsius wallacei; assembly: GCA_963574415.1. Taxonomy (NCBI): domain Eukaryota; kingdom Metazoa; phylum Chordata; class Mammalia; order Primates; family Tarsiidae; genus Tarsius; species Tarsius wallacei. The sequence goes on along the minus strand of CAUYQG010125546.1, from coordinate 16,471 downwards.
GAAATGTCAATTTTGACAATGATATAATGGCTCAGAAGCGTGGCAGGCAGCCCTGACTCATCACACCCAGCTATGTTGGTGGGCACTGAAAATGGGGTAGAGGGGACCAGGGGACATGGGGGTGGGGCACCAACCCTGCAGGCAGCCCAGCTGAAATAGGCTCAGGAGGGCAGGGGGCGGGAGGGGCCTTAAGGCAAAGATGCCCCCTCATTTCCATGCCACTTCCTCGACTGGGGACGGAGGACTCTACAGAAATGGACAGCAGAGGCGAGGGACAACCCCCAGGGGAGATGGTTCTAGAGTTTGGGGTGCCAATTTCCGGGAAAAATTGGAAGAGAAGGAGGCTGCAATATGCCAGCTCTTGGCTCCTTGAGGCAAATGCGGTTACACCTGTGCTTCCTCACATCTCCCTGGAAAACCCTCTGAGGTCATCAAGGTTTCACCTGCCTGCAAGCACCCTGGCTTCCCTTCATTATGGGATCTTCCACCTTGTGGACATTTCCTGATGACTCATTCCCCTTCCCTGCTAGACTGAGAGCGTTTCAAGCCAAAAGCAGGTGCCTTACTCATGTCTGTGTCTGCAGTGCCTGCCTTGATAAATGTGTGATGCATAAGTAAGTCAGTAAATGAATCCGGGAACACACTTCAGCCCAACGAGTCTGCCTGGAGTCTCAGCCTGAAGCAAGATGAGAGGGCAAGGGCCAGTTGGCAAAAGACCATGCTTGCTGGTCAAGGACAGTGGATTTCGGTCGAGATCAACAAAGGGTTAACCAGGGAAGGAATGTGTTAAGTATAGGGCGGGCTAAAGATACCTTCATAGAAGCATATACATGCACTGCAACTTTAAAACTCATAACCAATGTCCTGAATTTTTATATTCTGCTCTGGGTTTGTTTGTTTTTTCTATGGCCCAGGCAGGAGTGCAATGGCATGATCAGGGCTCACTGCAGCCTACACCTCCTGGGCTCAGGCAATCCTTCTGCCTCCGCCTCCCAAGTAGCTGGGACTACAGGTACATGCCCCCCGTGCCCGGCTAATTTTGCCTAGGCTGGTCTTGAACTCCTGGGCTCAAGCAGTCCTCCCACCTCAGCCTCCCAAAGTGCTAGGATTACAGGCATGAACCACTGCACCCAGCTGGGTTTGATTTTTAACTGGAAAAACTCATAAACCTCTCGGTGCTGAATAGTATCGGACAGCAAACCCCTCTTTGTATCATCTTCTGCCTAAGTCCTAGAATTTATCTCTGTTAAATGTGCATTGACTTAATACATGCCATACAGTTTCAGCCCTGTAGTGGAACACTATACTGGAAGCAGAATAAACACGCTGGGCTGTTCCACTTGATTGCCTCTGGGAGACAGGATTCTTTGTGTTCCACACTCCTTTTCTTTTTATTTTTGGTTTGGTCCAAATAGTCTCCAGTGCACAAGTGAATTGGACCTCTGTGATACTGCCTGTCCACCCTCAGCATTCCAGTTGGGGCTTCCCACCTCCTGAGCCCAGTAACATAAGTGCCGCCATGTGTATACAACATGACCACACCCCAGGCTACCATCGACGGCTGAGGCACGGACACCTGCACTGAACGGCACCAAATCGGAGTCTTTTCTCCAGGTTTTTGGAACAAAAATGGCTTGTTCCAGGTGATTGACATGGAAGGTAGGAGTGTTCAAGGCAACTGGATGAGACTGGGACAGAGAAGAAAGCAGCTCTTTTCCAAAGGGAGGCAGAGCCAAGAGCAGGCTGGAAAGAAGCCCACTGTGCTTCGGCCTCTGGCTTCCGCCGTTTCTGGGGGCTACCATGTCCCCATCCTTGTCCCTGTTCTGGGAACCACCTCGGTATCTTCCCAGCAATTCTCTCTCTTGCATAACCAAGCTCAGTTGGATTCATTCCACTTGTACTCCAACTGATTATAATTCATAGATTTGCTTTCCTTTTACAATCAGAAAAAAAAAAAAAACCTTGAAAGGATGACTGGATATCATTTAAATTCCTGTTGCCCATTTGCTTCACCTCTCCTTTCAGACCCAGGCCTTGGCAACAGTGACAAACCCACCAAATCTTGCTTCCAGGGGTTTCCCTCGGAACAGAGAGAGGGAGAGCAGAGCCTCTGGGTGTGCCAGCGGGGTGATCTGCGCTAATGAACCCAGGCCCCTCTCATTGTCCTTCCTCTCCCACGGCCCTGGCCAGGAGCTGCCTTTTCGTGGGCAACCCCGCAGGTCACCTGGCCGGGAGTCCAACTCTTCCTGTGCAGGAAGGATCTGGAGTCAAAGGAGCCTCAGCATGAATTACTGCTCTCCTGTGTATGGGCTCCATGAGTGTGTCAGTTACTTATTTCCCGAAGCGTTCATCTCCTGAGTTTTAAGATGTGGCTATTCATGGGCATCTGCCTTCTAGAACTTGGGAGGAGATCAAATGATAGAAGGCCTGTCATCTCACTCCATGGGACCACTGGCACACCGGGAGCACCCTCTAAGTGATCATTCATATTGTCCAGAGTGTGTCTCATCTCGGTTGTTCCTTGGAGTGATTACCACTTTAACAAGACTATGCTCTTGCTTGTCCCACGTCCTACTTCTGTAACCCTACAACCACCAGTCTCCTCGAATTGCATGAGACTATAACATCTTGAGCTGGGCGTGATGGCTCACAGCTACCATTCCAGTCCTTTGGGAGGCTGAGGTGGGAGGAGGGCTTGGACCTAGGAGTTTGAAACCAGCCTTGGTCACATAGAGAGACCTCTTCTCTACAAATAAAAAAATACAAAAATTGGCTGGGCTTGGTGGTGGGCACCTGTAGTCCCAGCTACATGGGAGGCTGAGGCAGAAGGATCGCGTAAGCTCAGAAGCTGGAGGCTGTGGTGAGCCTTGATCGTGCCACTGCACTCCAGCCTGGGCAACAGAGTTAGCCTCTAACTCAAAAAAAAGAAAAGAAAAGAAAAAGAAAAGAAAGACCAATGTTTTATTGAGGTGTATCAGTCAGCTTGAGGTTACGTTGCAGGAACACATGAACTCCAGAGTCTTGGTGGATTGCTGCAGAAAAGATGTATCTCTTGCTTGCAGTCAGATTCATCTCGAGTTGTAAGTGGGCTATGTCTCTGCTCCACACCTCTTCATTCCAGGACAGAGGAGCAGCTTCTATCCAGGACAAGACAGGGAGAAGAAAGATAGAGAAACACCTTAAAACATCCACCAGAATGGAACACACACTTCCACTTCCACTTGATTGGCCAAAGCAAATCACATGGCTAAATCTTACACAGATCAGTAGGAAGTATAATCTTTCTTTCTTTTTTTTTTTTGAGTTGGAGTCTCACTCCATCACCCAGACTGGAGTGCAGTGGCCGCTCCCGGCCACCGCAGCCTCGACCTGCTGGGCTCTGGCAATCCTTCCACCTCAGCCTTCCAAGTAGCTGGAACTACAGGCGTGCGCTACCACACCCAGCTAATTTTTTTGATTTATTGTAGAGATGAGGGCTCACCAAGTTGCCCAGGCGGGTCTTGAACCCGCGAGCTCAGGCAGTCCACTCACCTCAGCCTCCCAAGGAGTGGGATTACAGGCTGAGCCACCGAGCCCGGCTGGAAGTATAATCTTTCCCAGATGGATTCAAGAAAATATTTTGAACAATCGTCTTTCACTGGGAGGTCGTCCACCTGGTTTTAGGGACTCTCTGGCAGTATATACAGGAAACACTGAACTGTGATGTCCTAAGTCTTGAGTCCCTCAAGGTGGAGGGGTAGGGAAGGGTGACCTGGTATCTCCATCTGGCTCCCTTTCTGATGCCCCATCTCTTAGTGGCCTCTCCTGGTAACAAGTGATATTTAATGCCAGCTATCATCAAGGTGCTCACATCATAAACACTGGAAAGAAATAGTCCAAAATCTGATTCTGTTTTTTTTCTGGGATGATTTTTCTTATTATCTTTCAGCTTTTCTAGAATGAGTATGTATTTGTTGAATTATTGAATACGAGACTTTTAAATATGCTCTATTTAAAAATGAAAAGATTTGTCTGGCAGAGAAAGCCTGAAGACAGAGGCTCGGGGAAGAGAAATGTGAGGCTAAACCAGGCAGGGACCATGGGAGCAGAAAAGCAGCCTGGACCCAGTCCTCTCACCTGGAACTTCATAGGACTGGTGACCCCAGGAGGTGGGGAGTCGGGCCAACACTGAGGGATGTGGAGGCCCTTCTGACCTGCAGAAGAAGAGGACACCCCCCAAGAGAAGGCTACCGGAGTCATCTTTGGGGGCAGAAAAGCCAACGAAGTTGCTTCCCTGTACCCTGACTCTCAACACCAGCATCTCACACAGGCTCTGCTCTGGCACGTAGGTCATTGTCTAATCTTACAACAGGATTGTATAATCTGGAAACTGTCATTAAGTTGCCACCATCTTGCTTTTGGAGAAAAGGCTTAGTGGACAAGTGATGGGGTTATTCCTTCCATCTTCCTGCCAAGAGGGGAGAAAGGTGCCTATTCAAACCCCCTGACTCTGCAGAGGACAAAAGTTTCCAGGGTAAAATTGTATTCAAATGGTGAGACCCATAAGCAAGTGAGTTGGCCTCTCTGAGGTTCAGGCTTTTTGTTATTTAAATGGAACTATAAAACCTGCTTCAAAAAGCTTGTCAAGATAGAAAGATCATTTAAAAGTACCTAATATCATAGTGCCTAGCACATTATTAAGTACTAAAATGACAGATATACTGACAAAACAGCATAATGGTGCCAACATTTTTTTACAAGGAAATAAATCAATATTGTAAACAACGATACTCATAATCCAAATAATAAGCAAAGGCCATCTGTAACTTTTCCATCCCTTTTGCCATGGAATGACCAGCGACCTACATGTCCACCCTGTATGTCCTCACCGCACTGAATCCATAAACCAACCACCTGCCAGGTGACAACGGTCCTGGACCGGGATCAACACCATGTCATGAAAAGAGCATTTGATCTGTGGACACACAGGTCTGCTTATCACAGGTTGACCCTGGGCATGTCCCTAAAGTCTCTTGAGTCTCAATATACCTTCTTTAAAATGGAGTAATATTACCTGTCCTAGAATCCTGTTTCAAGAATTATTTTCTGAGTAATATATGCAATACATCGGGGCCACAGAAGCTGTGCATTAAATGTGAGCTCTTTTCCATGTATTCTAATGGATTTTACCATTTAAGGAAAAGCACATTTTTTTAAACTCAAGGTTTTTTTCAGCTCACTTTTTTTTATCCAGGACCATGATAGCTCTTAAGTGTTTGGGGCTTCTCACTCTCCAGAGGCGTTTTACGATGCCAATTAGAAGCGCAAGTATGCTGAGATTAAAAAGTAATGACTAGCTGGCGAGGTGAATAATGGCTTCCCCCTCCACCCCCAGTTTGCTGCTCTGGAAACTTGTCTCCAAATATCTTACTCTCCATGGGAAAAAAAAAAACATTCCGGTGTCAAGGGAATATCAAGATTTTACAATTCAAAATCATCTAAAGACCTCTGGGGAGAGGAATGTTCTAAGCATGCAGGGAAACTCATCTATATTAAACCTTTACGCAGACTACAATGCCCTCTTTGTTAGGATAGAAATATGGCCCGGTGTGATGGCTCATACCTGTGATTCCAACATTTTGGGAGGTCGAGATGGGAGGACTGCTTGAGCCCAGGAGTCTGAGACCAACTTGGACAACACATAGTGAGACCTCGTCCTTAGAAAAAAAAATTTTTGAAAATCAGCTGAGTGTGTTGGCACGCATCTGTAGTCCTAGCTACCTGGGAGGCAGAGACAGAAGGATCACCTGAGCCCAGAAGGTTGAGGCTGCGGTATGCCATGATTTCGCCACTGCACAGAGTGAGAACTTGACCCCCTAAAATAAAAAAATATATAAATACAATAACATTACAATAATAATCAAATCTCAGGGGATGTGATTAGCCTCAGAGAGGGATTAGCCAAAGTCTAGGTTCAGTTTTATATACCTTATCTCCCCCACTTAGTTATGACACACACAGAAGGCCCTCAATAAATCCGTGGGCACACAGATGAATCCATGCACATGTTGATGAAATTACATTCAGTTTTCCTTTTTGTTCTAGTGTCTTCTACTTCTTTGATACTTTCTCTCTCTCTCTCTCTCTCTCTCTCTCTCTCTCACTCACTCACTCTCTCTCTCTTTGAGTCGGAGTCTCACTCCGTTGTCCAGGCTGGAGTGCCGTGGCACATTCACGGCCACTGCAGCCTCGGCCTGCTAGGCTCAGGAAATCCTTTCAACTCAGCCCTCCAAGTAGCTGGAACTACAGTCATGCACCACTATGCCCAGCTAATTTTTTAATTAATTGTAGAGATGAGGTCTTACCAGGTTGCCCAGGCTGGTCTCGAACACCTGGACTCAGGCAATCCTCTTGTCTCGGCCTCCCAAAGTGCTGGGATTACAGGCGTGAGCCGCTGAACCCAGCTAGGTCCCTTTTCTCTACCTCCTTCTCTCTGAAGTCCACAGAAATAAGAATAAAATGATCGAACTTAATGTTGTAGCCATGGGTAAGTTTCCTATTAATATGTTCTCCAGAAACCACTTCTGTCCTCTATAAATGGGATAAGGAAAGACCGTCTGTTTCACATCCATTACCACCTCCTTAGCGCAGGCCCATTCTCCCTCCTGGGTGACCGCAGCTGTGGTCTGCCTTGTTTCTCAGCCTCACCTTATGGCCTCTTCTTGCCAGCCCACCCCACCCATTCTCCAGGCTGTTGCTAGAGTGTCTTTTTGGCAGTGCAATCTGGCCGTGCCAAGTGATCGTATCTCTGCCTGCAACAGAGAGGACTGACCTACCTCCCCCAGATGGGAATGCCGCCAAGGCCCGGGGTTGACCTGACATCCCCCAGCTCATCACTCCTGCCCCTTCCTACGTCTTTTCCCTTTTCCTTCACATGCTAGAAACACGGGGTAGTTCCCAAACCCTCGGCTCTCTCACCTCCAGATCTGTGCCTGTGCTCTGCCCTCCTCCTGGGAAATCCCTACTTGTTGGCGAGGAGTCAGCCTAGACGCCTACTCTTCCAAGAAGCCTCCCCAGGTTGGCAAGAGGAACTGTCTTCTGTGATTCTAAACTCTCTGCCCTGACAGCATCCAGGAGTCCTTCCCACAGCAACCCAGCCTATCGCCCTGAGGATACCAACTCACTCATGTCTATAACCTCCATAGCATACAGTAACTAACCCTGGAGTCATGTTTCAGGAGGGAATGAAATATCACATGCTTTGCAGACTGTTATGTGGCCATAACAGTCATATAGACACATAATAGACATGTAACAGAAGCTTGAATGTCTTCTGGGGACATGGAAGCCACCGGTGTGATGGGGCACACATGGCAACTCAGGGAGATGAGAAAGGGAGAAGACCCACCTAGCCCTGGCACCACAGTGGACCCCGGGACCTACCAAGCCCTGGCTCCCTGGTGGATCCCAAGACCCACTAAGTCCTTGCTCCCTGGTGGACCCTGAGACCCACTGAGCCCTCACTCCCTCGTAGAGCCTAAGACCCACCAAGCCCTTGCTTCTAGTAGACCCCAAGCATCCTCTACCAACTGGTCTATCCAGCAACCCCGTGAAAGTACTCACTGTCTCTTTTTCTTTTCCTTTTCAGGTGAGGAATAAAATTTAGAGAGGCCAGTTGACTTGTGATGAAAGTAAAGCCAAGAACTGAACCCAGTTTGGGGGACTCCAAGGCGTGCGGGCAGGGAGGAAATGGCTGGAAAGTTAGCCTGGGTCTCAGGCCCATCTGCCTTCCACATGGTACCTGCCTGCCTTGCCAAAGAGCAAAAACGTCACTCCCACTCACCACTGGGCAGCAGGTGTCAGGAGCAGCCTTGTTGGACAGCAGCCAGGGCCGGCCCTGCTTCTAGGGGAAAGACAAGGAAATCCCTGGCCATGGACGGGACAGGAGTGTGAGAGTCTCTTCCCCAAAGGGATACCTGGGTCCACACCCGCTCCAGGTGTTTCTGACACCAAGAACCACCCTCAGATGACTATGATGCCAGAAAACTTCAGAACTTCGTAAAATCATCCCAGGGCCCCAAGACTCCAACACTTAAGGGGTCATCCTTCCTTAGCCCCGAAGGAGTGGGTGAATCACCCCAGCAGAAAGCCCTGTTGGGACCTGCCTGCCCTTTCCGCAAAGGTGAGGGCAAGACCCTTAGGAAGCCCTTGAGCCAGCTCCATCCTGGCACAAAGGGGGTGACATGAATAAAATCCAGCTCCTGTCCTCACGGAGCCCACTGTCAAGGAAGAAAGACTCCAAGCAAAAAGTGACAGTGCAGGATGACCAGCATAAACTGGGGTGCCCTCAACTACCTGTAAGGACAAGGTTCACTTAGTCAAAGCTCTAAGCTGTTCATGGAAAAACACACCCTTGCTTCTCTGTCTACCCCGTCCCTCAGAAGATGTCTAACGACCCAAGGGCGGTTGAGCTGTCCAGAGGGCTGCGTGGACCCCGTTGTCTCCAGTCTCAAGGAAGAGAGAGGTAATAATAACGGCAACAACAGGGAATATGTATCGAGAGTGTTCTCTGGACCACTCTCAAATTACCTTACATACTTTACCACATTTCATCCTAACAACCACCTAGTAGGCTGGGTACTGTGATCATCATCCCTGTTTAAAAAGGGGGAAACAAGCCGAGCTCGGTGGCTCAGCCTGTAATCCCGCGCCTTGGGAGGCTGAGGTGAGTGGCTTGCCTGTGCCCGCGGGTTCGAGACCCGCCTGGGCAACTTGGCGAGCCCTCATCTCTACCATAAATCAAAAAAATCAGCTGGGCGTGGTAGCGCGCGCCTGTAATTCCAGCTACTCGGAAGGCTGAGGCGGAAGGATCGCCGGAGCCCAGCAAGTCGAGGCTGCCCTGGCCGGACGCGGCCACTGCACTCCAGTCTGGGCGACCGAGTGAGACTCTAACTCAAAAAAAAAAAATAAAGGGGGGGGGAAACTGAGGGCTAGATGGCTGAGTGAGTTGTCCCGGTAGCCAGGACACCAATAGGAACCGCCTAGCTATGCCACTGTCTTCACTCTGGAGCTGCTCTGGCCCCTGGGAGTGGAGGACCTCCTCCACCATGCTGTAGGGATTATGGAACCCTCAGGAGTCCCAGGTCTCCCTGATGTACAGAAGGGGCTGCACGTTTCTGTCTCCAGGACACTGTGCTTGGTCATGAACAACTCACTGCACTGCTGCAGCTCTGGTGGTCCAGTTTTCCAGAACCTCCCCACTGCCATACACCACATGGTCAGACAGTGTCGTCCCCAAGGCCCACCTCTCAAGCTAGGCAAGGAAGGCCCAGGGTCAGAACTGTCCCCAGCTTGGGGTGGTGAGTCCCTCCCAGAGGCCAGTTTTACACACTTGCCAAAGTCAGACATGTCCTCTCGCTAGGGGCAAGGCCTAATTTTTGTTCTTTTAAAATGAAAAGGCCAGGTGCGGTGGCTCACGCATGTTATTCCAGCACTTTGGGAGGTGGAGGAGAGAGGTTTACCTGAGCCCACAGGTTGAAGACCAGCCTGGACAACATGGCGAGACCTCATCTCATCTCTACTCAAAAAATTAACCTGGTGTGGTACCACACGCCTGTAGTTCCAGCTGCTTGGAATGCTGAAGCAGAAGGATCGCCTGAGCCCAGCAGGTCGAGGGCATGGAGACCATGAGCGTGCCACTGCACTCCAGCCTGGGCAAGAGTGAGACTTTGACTCAAAAATGAAATAAAATAAAATAAAATAAAGAGAAAGTATACCCATATTCATAGCCGTATTACTCACAACAGTCAAAATGTGGAAGCCACCCAAGTGTCCATAATGGATGAACAAACAAAGAGGGACTGGGCACTGAGCTGGAGGACTAGGCAGGAGGACTGCTTGAGTCCAGGAGTTCGAGACCAGCCCAGGCAACAAAATGAGACCTCATCGCTACAAAAAGTTAAAAAATTATCTTCAGAAAGAGCTGTGGGAAGTCCCCGGAAGGTCATTCTGCAGCTCTTTCATTCTCCAGAGGACATTCAAGCATCACCCACAAGCTCCAGCCCTCTGCTTAGGGAAGTTGGTTGGTTTCAAAAGTCCCAGCAAATCTCAAACCGCCACCCCTGCTTTAAAAAGAAAAGACCCCGGGGTATTTACCAACAATTGGACATTTGCTTTTCAGGCGCTTCTGGAGCCGGGACCTGCAATCAGGACCGCCCCATCATGGCAGGGGGTGTCATGGCCGCTCCCATTTGCTCTCTGGGAAACACCAGCTGCAGGTTGGCAGGAGATTTCGGTGCTGATGTCACTGATTCTTCCCCAGCTTTGCATGTTCCCACTGCTGAGATAATGTGATTTCTTTTTCTTTTTGAGAAAAATGTGCCCACCAATCTTGAGAGCTATAGACAACAGACACAATACATCATTTCCAACTTGACTTGAGAAAGAGGGAAAAAAAATCATTCAAGGTGTGCGCCAGGGCCTTGGGCCTCAGTGGGAATCTGACAGAGGCTTTCAGGAGGAGGTGCCGGCCTTTGGATCATGGCAGTCCTCAATCCCCCAGAGACTGGGAAAAACACTGGAGAAGGGAGTCTGGGCCTTTTGTCCCTGAAGCCTCCGTGTTCTTTTCTGCCATGGTCTCAAACAGACTACTGGGTGTGCGCACCCGTGAGAGACAACTGTCCTGTTCCCTGACCAGAGACTCAGGCTGGAGAGCAGAATGGCCAGTGCATTTTAGCGGTCAACTTTGTGTGGAGAGAATCTTTGTGTGTGTGTGTGTGTGTGTGTGTGTGTGTGTGTGGTGTCAGGGATCTCACTCCCAGGCTGGAGTGCAGTGGCATGATCACAGTTCACCGCAGATTCAACCTTCTGGGCTCAGGCGATCCTTCTGCCTCAGCCTCCCGAGTAGCTAGGACTACAGGCTTGTACCACTACAACTGGATTTTTTTTTAATGTTTGTAAAGATGGGATCTCTCTATGTTGCCCAGCAGGTCTCTAACTCTTGGGCCCAGGCAATCCTCCTGCCTTAGCCTCCCAAAGTGTTGGGATTACAGGCGTGAGCCACCACGCCTGGCTGCATAGAATCATCTTCATAAAAGCTACCCTGTTCACTTTCTTGCATAAAACGCCACTTGCTCTCAGGATATGGGCCCCCTGGATGGCAGGTGCCTCTGGTGAAGAACTCTGTTACAGGCAATGAGGTCCACAGTAGGGACCAATCGAAGGTGTGACAGTTACTAAGATCACATTATGTGCCTTACCGTATACATTCACTTAATCTTCATGACCAGGGCATGGGTTCGCTCATCAACCATTTGGAGATATTTGCCCAAGGTCACAGAGCTGGTAAATAACAGAGCCGGGAACGTTTGACCACAAGCGTACCACATCCCTGGGAGGAAGTGACCGGGCTCTGGCATTCTTGAAGCCACTAGCTGCGTGGATGCCATGATCATGTTAGCACATTCGTCACCATGTGCTTGTCTCCATCATCCTTACCAGTCCAATGCAAGCCACCATCACGTCCTTCCTAGGCAATGGCCATGCCCTTTTTTTTTGAGCCAGGACTTCACTCAGTCATCCAGGCCAGTGTGCACTGGCACCATCACAGGCCCCCTGCAACCTCCATCTCCTGAGCTCAGGCGATCTTCCACCTCAGCCTCTCGAGTAGCTGGGACTACAGCCAGGCGCCACCTCACCCGACTAACTTTTTATTTTTTTAACTTTTCGTAGAGACAAAGGTCTCTCTATGCTGCCCTGGCTGGTCTCAAATTCCTGGCCTCAAGTGATCCTCCTGCTTTGGCCTCTCAAAGTGCTGGGATTACAGGTATGAGCCACTGCCCCTAGCTAGCCATGGCCTTTGAACTTGAATTTATCTCCTACCGCCTACACATTCCTTGATCTTGTCATTACAGTGACCAGTCCCTCCAGAGCCCAAAGCTCAGGCATCCCTCTCTCAGACCACCACCTCCCTGACTTGTAGTCCATCCCTTGTACAATACATCAACCGCAACAAGCCTTTGACCCCAACACAGCCTAGACTCCACTGATCCTCCCATGTTTACACTTTTCCTCCCCCCATGCGTGAGACCACTTCCCTCCACCCTACCGTGGGCTTTACAGAGCATCATTATAACCACCGCTTCCCTGTGTTTTACCTCCCAATTCTTTCTCCTGTGATTATACTTTCCTGGAAAACCTCCAATTCCTGTTAAATCTTTATCACTCCCACTCTTCACCTAAACCCAAGCAACTGTCTTTCACTGGAGGAAAACCCACAGCAATGTTGATTTTAAAGCAATGACTGTCAGCCTCAAGTGAGCCTCCAAGGCTGCCCAGCAATCCTGCCACTTTTCCCACTAACCTAATCTCAAACTCCTGGGTTTCAGCAATCCTCTCACCTCAGCCTCCCAATGTGCTGGGATGGCGGGTGTGAGCCACCGCACCCGGCCCCAATCTCCCACTTTCCCATAATGCCATGTCTACTCTCTCCTCAAACTTCAAGAAGTCCTTTCCACCTTCAACTTGCTGCTTTGAGGAGAAAAAGAAGACAACTAGAAGAGAAATTTTAAGTACCACCACCACCCCATGGGCCTCCCTACCTCCCTTGTACCCATAACCTCTGTCCGTCTTCCTGTGGCTTCTACCATCTACAGCTTGTTCTTCAAATGTGGCACATAAACACCATGGAATATTACACAGCCATAAAGAAGAACAAAACCATGACCTGGAGACCGTCATACTAAGTGAACTAGCACAGAATCAAAGAACTGAATACCGCATGTTCTCACTCATAAGTGGGCCTTGACCAGTGGTCACGTGAGCACAAAGGTGGGATCAGCAGATGCTGGGCACTGCTAGGGGACAGAGAGAGGGAGGAAGGTTGGGCACATGGCAGCACACTGGGTAACTGGTCTACTATCGGGGGGGAGAGAAGGCCAGCCAGAAACCCAAACTTAGGTAGTAAATTCTCACTTGTACCCCAGAGCTCCAAAATAAAATTAAATTTAAATTAAGATAAATAAAGCTAGCTCTCCTCCTGCGTTCCATCTCTTCTTTGCATCTTTATCTTTCTCTCCTTCATCATCACTTTAATCAGCAGGTAAGTAGGATGTCTTCAATTTCACATTTCAAATATTCTCCCTTGAACCCACAGCCCTCACCCACCTCTTGGAAAAAATTGCCTGTATCCACCCTTTTCCCATTCTCTGTTTACCTCCAACCAGCCAGGATTCCATCCCTGCCAACCCACCACAAGAACCAATGTCAAGGACATTCATGGCCTGCACTTTGCTGGATCCAATGGTCATGCCTCGGTCTTGTCATACATAGTTCAAGGTATCCACCAGGTTTGATGAGTTCATCCCATCCCCCTGGTGAAACCCTCTCTTCCGTGAGTTTCGAAGACACTAACCGTGGCCGGGTGCGGTCGCTCATGTCTGTCACCCCAGCACTTTAGGAGGCCGAGGCGAGAGGATTGCTTGAGTCCAGGAATTTGAGACCAGACTGGGCAACACAGCAAGACCTCATCTCTACAAAAAAATTAATCAGCCAGGCTTGGTGGCACAAGCCTGTAGTCCCACTTACTAGGGAGGCTGAGGCAGAAGGATCACCTGAGCCTAGGAGGTGGAGGCTGCGGTGAGCCATGATCGTGCCACTGCAATCCAGCCTGGGCAACAGAGGGAGACTCCGACCCAGAGAAAAAAAATAAGGAGAAAACCAATTATAAAAAATAACTGTCTTTCTCCTCATTGGCTATACCTCTGCAGACCCCTCCCCATGCCAGCAACAATGCTGAGATGCTGAAGCCTTCCCCCTGAGACCTCTCCTATGACCTGTTTCTACTCACATCCGTTAGGCCAGTGCCTCAAGACTCAGGATTCGAATTTCTTCTATTTCCGATGACTCCATGCCAGATCTGTCGTGAAGAGGTCTGGCTCCGCTCTTGGACACAGGCATCTCCACTGAGTTGCCTGCAATTTCATTCTTCTTGGGGCACAGTAGCTGTCCACATCAACCCCATTAGCAGATGCTGGCCCTTCCTTGGAGTCTACCCCGAGGCTGGCTGCTTCCCATCGTTCCCTCACAGGTCGCTCCTCTGTGCTCCTGCACCAAGCCTCCCCCCACCCGCAAGCTGGTCTCACTGCCTCTGCCCTATGCCCTTGCAGCACATCAGCCACAATGGCCCTTCTGAAGTATAGATTCACTCCTAGGATGCCTTTCAGCCCTCAACAGCTCTCTGCCAAGGTTAAAGCCAAATCCCAAACAATCACCTACGAGAGCATCAGTGCCCTGTCCGGCCTCCCCAGGGTGGCTGCTCTGACCTCAGCGTCACTCTTCTCCTTAAATTTAAATTAAGGCCGGGCTCGGTGGCTCAGCCTGTAATCCCGCGCCTTTGGGAGACTGAGGTGAGTGGATTGCCTGAGCCCGCGGGTTCGAGACCTGCCTGGGCAAGCGAGATCTCATCTCTACAATAAATCAAAATAATCAGCTGGGCGTGGTAGCGCACGCCTGTAGTTCCAGCTACTTGGAAGGCTGAGGCAGAAGGATCGCCGGAGCCCAGCAGGTCGAGGCTGCGGGGGCCGGGAGCGGCCACTGCACTCCAGTCTGGGCGACAAAGTGAAACTCCAACACACACACACACACACACACACACACACACAAAACTGTACATGTGAGTAGAATATGCATCCCCTTTTGAGGGCGTGGAGCAGATTCTCATACGTTAACGTGCACACAGATCCCCTGGGAAATAAGTGGAAAGGTGGATTCTGATTCTAGCCGTGTCGGCTGGAGCCTGAGATTTTTGCACCTCTAACTGGCAGCCAGGTAACACTGATGCTGCCAGTCCAAGGACCACAGTCTGAGAAGCAAGTATGACATCAAATGCTGGCTTTGACTCACGTTCATTGTTTTCAGATCTAATGTTTGGGAATCTAGACTGTATTACTCCATGAGTTCTGATAACTCCTGGCCATCCCAGTCACTCAGCAGCCTTCGTTCTGTTTACTCCTTCCTCCCAGCCAACAGCCTCTTGATGAGGAAACAGAAGTCTCACCTCTTGAACCATCCTGTGATCGATGCTGTCCCCAATGTGTCTCAGTTGCGTGGCCAATTTGTGGATTACTTCCTCCTGAGCATGCTTCTGGTCAGTGCTATTCTCCTTGGACTGGGAAGGGAGATTGTGATCTGCATGGACAGAAGAGATTTCAAAACAGATAACCCCATTTAACTATCTGTAAAATCACTTGCCACTGGTTACTAAAAACTGTCTTACACAATGAGAGGATTGGAATCCAGTAATCATAATCATCAAAAAGCAAAGCCTTGCATTAGAATAGATCAGCTCGGCCGGGCTCGGTGGCTCAGCCTGTAATCCCGGCACTTTGGGAGGCTGAGGTGAGCGGATTGCCTGAGCCCGCAGGTTCGAGACCCGCCTGGGCAACTTGGCAAGACCTCATCTCCACAATAAATCAGAAAAAAAAAATTAGCCAGGTGTAGTAGCGCGCGCCTGTAGTTCCAGCTACTTGGAAGGCTGAGCGGAAAGATCGCCGGAGCCCAGCAGGCGAGGCTGTGGTGGCTGGGAGCAGCCACTGCACTCTAGTCTGAGCGACAGAGTGAGACTCTAACTCAAAAAAAAACAAAAAAACAAAAAAAAGAGAATAGATCAGCTCTCTCCAATAGAAATATAATTTCAGCCACATATGCAATTTTACATTTCTAGTAGTAAATTAATTTTAGTATAGATTTTTATAGAAAATTATTTTCAGTCTAGAATTCTATGCCCAGCTAAACTATCAGTAATGGGTGAGAGAAGAATAAAGACATTTGCAGACATGCAAGGACTCAGGAAGTTTTTCTCCCATACACAATTTGTCAGGAAGTGCTTGAGAAAATATTCCAGTAGAATGGTAAATAGAATAAGACTAAACTAAGAAAAAGTCATGAGATTTAGCAAAAGGAGGATCCAACCTGTGTGAAGGAAAGTCCCAGGATCTCAGTGGTATGATAGGCGTAGAGAGTAGATTAGAGAAAGCAAACACCTCAAGAAGGAAGTCCCCAGTGGAAAGGGAGTCATGATAGACAAGATAGTATGGTTGAGACTTTAGGGAAATTTGAGGATACAGTAATTACAAATCACATGGGGGAGAGGAGGAAAGGCAATAAGAAAGTCCAGAAAACAATAAGAGACCATATAGGAGGTTTATGGTTTAAACACAAAGCAAATTAAAATGTGGCTTAAGTTTAAATGGAAAGAACTGTCTTTTTTTTTTTTTTTTTTGAGTTGGAGTCTCACTCTGTCACCCAGACTGGAGTGCAGTGGCTGCTCCAGGCCACCACAGCCTCAACTTGCTGGGCTCTGGCGATCCTTCCGCCTCAGCCTTCCAAGTAGCTGGAACTACAGGCACGCGCTACCATGCCCGGCTAATTTTTTGATTTATTGTAGAGATGAGGTCTTGCCAAGTTGCCCAGGTGGGTCTCAAACCCTCAGGCT
>CAUYQG010125539.1:0-43644 GCA_963574415.1 Tarsius wallacei | reverse complement strand
TCGGAAGACTGAGACAGAAGGATCTCTGGAGCCCAGCGGGTCGACCGTGGCCGTGAGTGTGCCACTGACTCCAGCCTGGGCAACAGAGTGAGACTCCAACTCAAAAAAAAAAAAGTGTCAGTATTATATCCTCAGTCTGTTTACTTTTAAAGTGGGTTCTCATGGCATCTTTACTTTTTATTTTTCTTCAGTTTTTTTTCTGCAGCTGCTGGGCTCAGGTGATCCTTCCACTTGAGCCTTCCAAGTAGCTGGAACCACAGACCCACGTCCAGCTCATTTTTAAAAAAATTTATTTTATCATACTCAGTGATTTATCACAGAAACAAAGAACAGAGTTCCATATGTTCTCACTCATAAACGGACCTTGAACAATT
Organism: Tarsius wallacei; assembly: GCA_963574415.1. Classification (NCBI taxonomy): domain Eukaryota; kingdom Metazoa; phylum Chordata; class Mammalia; order Primates; family Tarsiidae; genus Tarsius; species Tarsius wallacei. The sequence goes on along the minus strand of CAUYQG010125539.1, from coordinate 43,270 downwards.
ATAATGCTATAAGAAAGTGATTGGCAGTGGTGGGAAACTGTCAGGGAAGGGGGGATGGGACTGGCAGTTGAAGGAAACTGCTAGGGGAGGGAGGGACATACCTCATCCACAAGAGTACCTGCATGATCAATGTTTATATACCTAGCCCTGAAATGTACCCCACATCTTTATAATAAAATTTTTTTTAAAACGAGGTTCAATCCTTAGTTCTCCCCTCCTATTATTCAAGATTTCTCCTTTGAAAGTCTTTCCTGAATCATCCAAGGACAAATAATGGTGTCTAAATTTCAATAAAAACTGATTATGTCTTCCAAAAAAAAAAAATTATTTTAGAGATGAGGTCTCGCCAAGTTGCCCAGGCTGGTTTCAAACCCCTGGGCTCAGGCAATCTTCTCGCCTCTGCCTCCCAAAGTCCTGGGATTACAGGATTGAGCCACCACACCCAATCATCCTTTATTTTTTTCAATCATTCAGTAACTCTTTATTGAGCACATACTATGTGCTTTTTCCCTTGAAGGCAATTTTTAACTTGGGCCTTGAATTTCTTTGGAACAAGGGGCTTTTAAAATTGTAAGGAACCGTGAAGATCTGTGTCCTTGTTTTAGGTGAGAAGACTGAAATTCAAATGTACACGTCCAAGGTTTCAGCACCCATCAGCAGCAGAACCACTGGGAGAACCACTCCCAGCTCTCTCATGCATGCACCACCCTGAATGTTGGCAGCACAGACTTGTCTTGAATTTGTCCTTGTCTTTTTCTTTCCACTCAAGTAGTCAGTTCACATTCCTTTCAGTAGATGTGTTTCCTCAAATGTCTGACTTCGGAAAGATTTAATGATACCAGAGTTTCTGTTTTTATATCTTGATAAGGTAGTATTTTAATTTCTGTGCCATGTTATGTCCTTAAGACTTATACTCTAAATTTTGTGTGGACACTTGGGGCTACAGTGTTAATAACTCATAGATGATTTTTTGTTGTTGTTGTTGTTTTAGTTGGAGTCTCACTCCGTCGCCCAGGCTGGAGTGCCATGGCACACTCATGGCCACCCCAGCGTCTACCTGCTGGGCTCCGGCGATCCTTCCGCCTCAGCCTTCCAAGTAACTGGAATTACAGGCGTGCACTACCACGCCCAGCTAATTTTTGGTTTATTGTAGAGACAAGGTCTCGCCAAGTTGCCCGGGTGGGTCTCCAACCCGCGGGCTCAGGCAAGCCACTCACTTTGGCCTCCCAAAGTGCTGGGATTATAGGCTGAGCCACCAAGCCCAGCCTATAGATGTTTTTTGTTATCACAGCTGAAAGAAGTATCATAGTGATGAAAATAGCCTTGTGGGGCACTTTTTCCCCTAAAATGAGGAAAGAGCCTGCCTTACATAAAGAAGAAAAGAAGCATTCCACTGTTGGACAATATCTTTTTAGAATGTCTATTTTCAGTCAGCTTTTGATGTAGTTAAATCTTCTTACCTAACTAGACTGTGAGCTCCTCAGACACAAAGTCCCCTGCTTACTCGGTTCCTCCTCTCACTTAAGCTGACTTAATGTGATATACCTGCGAGGCAATTAGACATCCTTTATCAACTAATCCTCTTAATACTTACAGAGAACCAATGCTGTGTTGCAAGAAATGTAGTCACAGACTGGAGGACATCACATTGTTTAAAATGAGAGAGACCCGGTGACTCATGCCTGTAATCTCAACATTTTGGGAGGCCAAGGCCAGAGGCTCACTTGAGGCTAAGAATTTGAGGTTTCAGTGAGCTATGATTGTACCACTATACTTTAGCCGGGGAGACAGAGCAAGAACAAGACCCTGTCTTTAAAAAAATGAAAATAGCCTGGTGCCGTGGCTCATGCCTGTAATCCTAACATCTTGAGAGGCAGAGATGAAAGGATCGCCTGAGCCCACAGGTTCGAGACCAGTCTGAGCAACATGGCGAGACCTCATTTCTACAGTAAATGAAAAAAATTAACCAGCCATGGTGGCGCATGTCTGTGGTTCCTGCTACTTGGAAGGCTAAGGCAGAAAGTTCACCTGAGCCCAACAGTTCAAGGCTGTGGTAGCTGTGAGGGTGCCACTGCACTCCAGCCTGGTCAACACAGTGAGACTCCGACTCAAATAAATAAAAAATAAATAAAAATGGAGAGGGAGGTGGGGGAGAACTATTGATTTTAAGCGAATTGTATCAATATCAGGGTTGAAACCAGGTTGTGTGTTTTATGCCTTAGCCTGTATACCAAACCAGAGGGCTGTGTGGATTCCCAGAGAGCAGAACTCAGTGCATCTTCTTCAACCTCACAGTTAGCATCATGCTAAAAATTAACCATAGTACTTTTTTTCCTGAAAATATGAAGAAAGCAAAGGCCATGCTTGTTCATACAAAACTAAAGAACTCGTGTTCGTTCATCATAGATCACTTGACACAGCCCTAAACTATTCACTTTTCCAACCAGCCTGTTTGATTTGTCTCTTTTTTTTCCCCTCTTGGAAGCTGCAAGAGAAATAGTGTGGTTAGAAAGAGAAGAGCGAGCCAGGCAGCACTATGAAAAGCACCTGGAAGAGCGGAAGAAAAGGCTGGAGGAACAGAGGCAGAAGGAGGAGCGGAGGAGGGCTGCCGTGGAGGAGAAGCGGAGGCAGAGACTCGAGGAGGACAAAGTGAGCCGCCCCCATCCCCACCCCACCGGAAGGACACGGGAGGCCCCTCTAGTTCAGAAATGCAACAAACTTCCTGTGAAGCTTTCCATTCTGGGGCAGGCTGCATAGCAAGATGGTTCCAGAGTCATCGACTGTACGAATGGCCATGGTTTCCAGAGGCAGTTGGGGAGTGGGAGTCACGTAGACAATGGGCTGTTTACTATTATTGCCATAGAAACCTTAAAACCCCATTTCTCTGGACCAATTCTATGACTTATTAACGTGCACTTCATCTGCACTGGGGTATTAAGCCCACTCCAAGTCATTGGGTTTCTGGAGGGCTGTGCTGCTTGCAAACACTGTCACATAAATTATCTCGTCTGACCCTTACTTAACCCCTGAGTGAGTATTATATATTAGTTTTTGCAAAAATAGACATTCAGACTCAGAATGCATAAATTACACAAGGTCATACAATTTAATAAGTCACGGGGTGAGGGTTAGTCATGTTTTCCGTTATTAAATATGGTACCGTGTACGTTAAGCATCCGTTTAAGCTAAGACCCGCCCCACCGTGCATATGTGTGTTGTGTTCATGAAGGCACCCCATCCCAGTAGTAAGAGCTGTTTATGTGTGTGCCTGTTGTACTCCAAGTGCTTTATGAACTGGGACCTCATGACTTCCGTGACCCTTCCTGGTTGATGCCATTCCCACCCTGAGATAAGGTGTAGACACAGGTCAGGAGCAGCAGGGTGGGAACTGAAGCAGCACTCCTCACTCCCCTCTGCCTTGAGTTGAAGAAGCTTCAAACAACCAGGTTGAATCTAACCATCAGCTCCTGTTTTTCATTCAAGGAACGCCATGAAGCCGTTGTACGACGCACAATGGAAAGGAGCCAGAAGCCCAAACAGAAGCCCAACCGGTGGTCGTGGGGGGGCTCTCTGCACGGGAGCCCCAGCATCCACAGCGCAGGTAAACACACAGTGACCACGTTCACAATCAGTCTTTTTTTTCTCTCTCTCTCTCAGAAGTAAAAGTGTGTTTCCTCCTTTTTTCTAAATCTGTTTTGCAAAACAAAATCCCGCTGAAATAATTAAACTGTAATTAAATGATGCTTCCACTGTTTGAGGATAAGAGGGTGATGGAGGTTAGAAGATAAGGTTCTCTTCCCCTACCACAGGCTGCTTTCTCACGTGTTACAAAATTCCTGAAAGAGACACATCTATGCAGTGTTTCTAAATAAACATGCTAGTTTCAACATCATTCATTTGCATAAGGGTGTCAGGATTGTGAAATAAGTGAACCAGTTTTCTCTTTTTCTCGGAATAATCATAGTTGTGTTGACTGATCAGAATCCTTTGAGCATAAGTGTTCTTACCCTAAAGTATATGCTACACTTATGCTCTGTAGGAAAGTGCAGGTTTATTAAGCTAGAAATAGTAGTAGATGTCTAAGCCATTTCCTTCTTCGTGAACAGACATAAAATCATATTGAAATTTGACCTCACCAAAAAGTTTTATTTTTGTACTGTAAATTCAATACACTTCGAATTTTACATATTGTGTTCATTTTTTTTTTCCCATTTGTGTAAGTCTGGTAACCTTTATTTCTTTAAATTTGCTTTTTGAAAAAATCATTGTCTTACATTCTGTCCCCAGGTGGTTTGGTTGAGTCATCATTCTCCTTTCTCGATTTAGCAGGCCTGGACCACCACTTCACAACTTTTGGTGGTACTAGAAAATCTGGTACAGACATCTCTGTGATTGCTGACTGCCTGACCCGTAGCTAGCGCCTCAGGCCTCGGGCCAGTTCATCGATAGCTGAACCATCACCACCACCTTAGTCATAATGCATGCTTAACACCCTGTTGCATAGACCTAGATCTGGGATTGGCACAGTGTTTCTTAAGTGTGATAATATGACTCGGGTGACTTAAAGGTGTTGAAATAAAGCAATTACATGTGGCATGTTTGCCTTCTCCTTTAAATGATCATTTTGGGTAAAACCTTAAACAAATTTTTTTTTAGCTAAAAAACTACCTGGGATCAAAATACATGCAGTTGAACTCTCCACCTCCCCAATTAATACTGATGTTGCCATTTTTCATTTTCATGTAAACAACTGTGGACTTTTGTTTGTTTGCTTGTTCTGTTCTCTTTCATTTCTAATGTTCTATATAATTTTTGTAACCCCTTCATTTATAAAATGTATAAAAAAAATATCACCACAACTTTCTTTTTTTTGGAGTCGGAGTCTCACTCCGTCACCCAGGTTGGAATGTAGTGGCACAGTCACGGCCACCCCAGCATACAACTTATTTTCTTAAGATGTGAAAACTTTTTTGTTCTTGGTTCTTAATGACCAGTGGTAGTTGTTGGGGCATGTATCAAACCTGTGATTAGTATCATTTATGTGTGATGTTTCATTGAGCTTTGTATATACAATTCATAGCGTAAAGCTGTCAGGGCATATATTTTTATAGCCCTATTTTTCTTGTACTTGGCTTCATGCTTTGCATGTGTGTGGTAGGAATATACAGATATAGATTGTCGAACATTTTTGAGGGGAAATTAAGCTACTTAGCTTTCATTTTTGCTTCCACACTTGGAGTTTAATCTCTGACCTTTATTCCTACCACCCAAAACAAGAGAAACCAGTGTTACGTTTGTGAGCTCTTGGATAAAATCCATCTTAATAAGGGCTGTGAATTAGAGCACATTGCTCCTATGTAGAACAGAGACGTTTGTCTGAAAATAACTGGGATTTGCCAAAGTTCTCAAAGATCAATGGAAAATAAAACTGTCTGCTGTGATCTTGAGAGCAGAAACCAGGCCCCATTCATTTTAAATATGCTTTACTTTATAATACCTGATACGTGGTGGGCACTCAGTCACTGTTTGCTGACCAATAGACAGATCCTAGAAACTGTCTACGTCAGAGTCAATGTCCAACTGCTGGCACATCAACTAGCACTGGTTTGTAAAACTTTATCTTTTTAAAACTTACTCCTAAACCCTTTTGTGAATTTGTTTTGTTCAATGAGAAAAAAATGAATAAACAATCTCATACATGTTAAGTAATATAACAAATTTTAAACATCTATGGCAGATTTAGATGTTTACTACTCAGTATTTTTTAGGATGGGAAGACCTAACCTTGCTCTTTTTTTTTTTAACTTACTCTGAAGCAGGTCTAAGTGGTTTTAATAGCCTATTGAGAATCTGCCTGAGGACAGGCACAGCGACATGGTTTCCCCCCAACTAAAGTTTAACATTAACATATAAGACAATATCAGAAGATGTATTGCTATAAAATCACCAGGAAATGACCTTCAAAATTCTTCCTTGTGCCCTATACCTCACGTTTCATCACTAGGATGTTCCTTTCGATGTTTTACCCTAAATCTTTTCCTTGTGTTAGAACTGCTTTAAGAGCCCATCAGTTAAATGTAAATGTGAGTCACAGAAATGTTGTGTGTTTGTTTATTTGTTTTTTGAATAATAAATTTGCTTCAACCATAAGTATGAATCCCAGATGAAGACAGAAAGGTCTGATGTTAATGGAAGATTTATTTATCACCAGTGCACTATAAGTAATAGTCGAAAATGGTTATTCCACGGGTGAAAGTTCACCACAAAGTCTGTACCACCAACGTTAGTTAGACAATGGCAGCTGGGTTTTGAAAGCATCTGCCACAAGGAATACTTTTGTTTTAGTTTTAGAAGCAGGTAACAATGGAAAATAAAACAAAATAGAGCAAAACCCCTTTCACTTTGGCTATCAGAACATCCAGCTGCCTCCTAGATAAAATATAGTAATGAGATTTTTTTGATTTTTATTATAAGCAGCTTTACTTGGGGAACATGATTTATGCTAAGGAACATGATTACAACTAAGTTCTACTGTGCTAACAGCAAGCTGCTGATTTTTATCTTTCATATGGTTATTTCCCTTCTGATTTGAACTAGAAGAATTCTAAATTACTCAGCAGCAGGCTGAACAAAATTATCGTTCATAAACTTAGGACTCTGATTATATTGCTATCAGTTTTCTTGGACAAGCTTGTGTGCTGAGATTCTATATTTATAGGCCACGCTAAACTCATTGGCATAGAGGTGGAGTTATTAGTAGATTTTTTTAAATTTTATTTTTCTTTTATTTTATTTAGTCGGAATCTCACTCTGTCACCCAGGCTAGAGTACAGTGGCACGCTCACGACCACCGCAGCCTCAACCTGCTGGGCTCAGGCAATTCTTCTGCCTCAGCCTTCCAACCAGATGGAACTGCAGGCGTGCGCCACCATGCCCAGCTATTTTTTATTTTATTTTATTGTAGAGATGAGGTCTCACCAAGTTGCCCAGGCGGGTCTTAAACCTGAGGGCTCAGGAAATCCCCTCACCTCGGCCTCCCAAAGTGCTAGGATTATAGGCATGAGCCACCATGCCTGGCTATATTTTAAAAAAGAAAAGTTGTGGTGGCCATTTGTTCCACAATTAGGTTTTCTTCTTTTAAAAAGAAATACGTGCATACACACGCACACGCTCCTATAATGAACTTTAATGCCCAGGATAAAATGACTCTCCAAGCAAAAGTGTCAGGAGTTATACAGAACCTGGTGTTCTTTGATTCCAGTGTTCGCACTCTATCTTCCTAGCACTGTCAGTGTACTTCAGAAACAAGAGGCATTCGCTTTTGTGGTCCTCTTTTGCTTTGTAATGTGCCTCCACAATTTTAGAAGCCATTCGCTGGCCTTCCTCTTGTCTTCATCCACTTGTATTATAACAATATCCTTGAATTTCTGTAGCTGACAAACTGGTGAACTGAATATTTCTTTGATCCTATAAGAAAAATGAGTTTTATTTCTAGCCTTTAAGTTACCCTTAAAATGTCCACTTATAAAACTGTGTTATAATGACAGATCTAGAAATAGAGCTGAAAGCATCCAATCCTAGTTTTTCCCTCCATCAGTGGACTAGGAAATTGCAATCCTGCATGCTGGCTGTCAATTAGCATTATCTCCATTTGTTTTAGATCCAGACAGGCGATCAGTTTCCACCATGAATCTTTCGAAACATGTTGATCCCGTCATTAGCAAGCGGCTCTCCTCTTCATCCGCAACTTTACTAAATTCTCCAGATAGAGGTACAGTCCAAAGGAAAACCAAAAAAGTGTTCTGTTGTTTATTTAATGCTTTTTTTCTGGATGTTTGCAGATAAAAATAAGCATCTGAAGTTGCTTTCCCTACGTTTCTTAAATAGGAAGAAAAAAACTTCAGAGTAAAAAAGCAATAAACGGCTGAGCAGCATTTTCCTTGCGACAAGGACATTTCTCATTTTAGAACTTGGCTGAATGATTGCATCTAGCAGTGATGCAAGTGGTGCTTCTCTCAACTTTTAGTAAATGAGTTTACAGCTCCAGAAATCACCCACTTATCCACCAAAGTGCAAACTATCTTTGTTATGAATATTTCTTTTACTTCAATCAATGTCTTTGGCTTTTTCATCTGTACTTTGGAAATTCCAGGCTCTGACTTTCTAAACACAGTTTTTTAAATGATTCGTGTTGGTAGATTTCATTTTGATAATTCATTTCTCTTTTAACCAAATATTTCTTACTGCATTTCCTATGTGTGCTATTGGTTTTTCGGTGTTCATTTATTTACTCTTGACGGTTTTGGCCTAACTTCAAGAATATCATTGTCATTACAGCCTCCTAAAATGTTTAAATTCATAGTCCTGCAATTAACATCCTATTTGAATTTTGAGTTTTATTCATCCCATGGATTTACAGTACATGAATGTTGAGTTATTTATAAGGTAAAAGTTTTACTTTACATATATCATAGAAAGACACAAAATCAAGCTTTTAAGACAAGCTACTTGTTTTACATACCTAAAGTGATTTTAAATAAAACTAAATAATTATTGTGCAACATAAGATGCATACTCTTTAAAAGTAACAAATTGTGGTTACTTTGATTACTTTATTAAGAAACTGGGAAAGTTTCAGTGTTTATCATCTTTAAAATGAATGTAATGTGTGCATGTTCTGTGTGTGTATGTATATTTATATATTTGGTATTGTATAAAAGTTGTTATGGTATCATTGTAATGTACAATATTCTATGAGTGTTGATGTGATTTTATAACTAATCTCTTAAAGCAGTATGTTTGAACAACTCTCTATTCTTGCCTTTTAACTGAAACCTTTTTTTTTTTTTGCTTAACCTAAACTTTGCCTAAACCATCAATATTAGAATGTAATCAAATTAGGGACCTTGTAAGTATTAAGAATTATTATTCATCAGTATTAGGAATTAAAATTTCTTCCGTAACGATCCTTTATTTTTAAACCCATCCCTTAATATAAGATAAAAGCATGTGAATGCTGTTCTTACAGTTGTCTATTCATCTTTTCTTTGGAACTGGTCACTTATTCAGTGCTTTAATTTCAAACTTTTATGAACCTGGGTCTAAGACTAACTACAATTAGGATTTTACAGTACTTTTAAAGTTAAACTTTGCTTATTGTCTCAAATTAGCATGAGATGGCAGCGGGGTAGTGGGGAATAACTGGGCAGTATCCTGTCCGTGCTTCTGTGGAGTGACAGTGCTGAGTTGTCTGTGTCGATTAAAGAGATGTTTTATGGACTCTGCAGGATAATATCTAACTGGATCTTCTTAGAGAACTGAGAAAGATCTGTTGGATGGATCGCCTACTACAGCCGGGGTAATAGAGTCCATGAGAAGTTGAGAGCTGAACTTAATGTCCTGCAGGCTAATTGCTGCAGAGGGGGCGCTAAAAGAGGGGCCACCAGCTCTTTACCCATGTGTTGCCCCGTCAGTTTTTACCAACTCTTTACCCACGTGTTGCAGACTCAGTTTTTACCTTCATGAGTGTCCTTTCTTAGATCCACTCTGAATCCATGTGTTCTTTTTGGGGGCGATGAGGAGATGGTGCAGATATAACGTGAGAATTGGAGAATTAGAGCATAGGACATCAGAGTCAAGGAGACGTTCAATCACTAGTTCATAGCAGAAGCCAAAAAAGTACCACTCCAATCTTGGCGCAGGCCTGAAAACCGAATACCACACTGGAATCACAGGACTGGACGGGGAGCACAAGTCCTGTTCCTGGTCTAACAAGCCAGGTCAGCCTGAAAGAAGCTCCCATCTGGTCCAGGAAGCAATATTTTTTAAAGTTAGCCAAATTCCTCACTAGGACAGTGAGAGGCTTAGGCCTTTTACTAAGAATAAAAACTCTCCTAAATTTGAGTGTCTCTAATGTAGAAATCTAAGTGATTTGTTTAGCTTCTTTCCTGTTATGTATTTTTTAAAGTTGGTTAGGCTTTATTATTTCATTGGAAACATTCTTGTCAGATTATTAAATTGGACAGCTTTATATACAAAACTGTCAAGAAGGTGTAGCCATCATTATTAGACTGTTTGAGTTTTCTCAGTCCTATGGCAAAGCCTGAAAGCTCATATTAAATTGAGGTTCTGGGCTGGGTGTGATTGGTTCATGCCTGTAATCCTAGCACTTTAGGAGGCTGATGCGGGAGAATCACTTGAAGCCAGGAGTTCAAGACCAGCCTGGTCAACACAGTCTGTATATAAAAAATAAAAACAAAATATAAATTGAGTTTCTGATACCATTAGGGCTGACATTGAGCTAGAATGTGTCCAAACAGCTCTATTGGTTATTAAAAACACCAGAAAACTTCCATATTACTTAATAAATAGGCACTTTTTCAAGATGGGCTTCCCATGCCCTCCAAAGCCAATGGAAGCTAGTCATTAGTTTTGTGTCTGTGCCCCACCAGTTTTTAATTTTTTTTAAGTCAAGGTCTTACTCTGTCACCCAGACTGGAGTATAGTTGGCATGATCATGGCTCACTGCAGCCTCAAACTCCTAGGCTCAAGTGATCCTTCTGCTTCAGCCTCCCGAGTAGCTGAGACTACGCACACACCACCACACCTGGTTACATGTTTTATTTTTATTTTTTTGTAGAGACAAGGTCTTACTATGTTGCCCAGGCTTGTCTCGAAGCAATCCTCTCACCTCAGCCTCCCAAAGTGCTGGGATTACAGACGTGAGCCATTGCACTTGGCCAAGTTTTTTTTAATTATTATTATACCTGAATACAGTGTTAGATCGACTGGTAAAATTACCTGGGCTAAAAAAACCTCTCATTACTAAAGGTTTCTATAATTTCTGTCTGCAACGGACAGCATGTTGCCACTGGAAATTTTTACGTTAAAAGTGTTTATTATCTTTAAATGTTCTGCTTACCAACTTTTCCTCAAGAAAAAACATTAGGGAGGTTAAAAAGAATAAGAATGAAGCTACCTACTCTTTGCTTAAAATTAGTCAATATATTTTTTTCCCTAGAATCTACATTATAAGACACAGTAGACCCCAAGCTGAATTCTGCCCACAGGCTTGTTCTATTTTATCTAAGCAGTGTTTTTTACTCTTGCTTTAACCTGAATTAACTGTGAACATTTAAAATATGGAAACTTCCTATAACATTTAGGTTTTCTACTTCTAATGAAAACAAGTCGGATCTGCATTATTTGCCTGACTTATTCACGGCATCCGTTTACCTGAAACTGAAAGGCTATTTCATGCTTATAGGAGGAAAGTGGGAAGGCAGGCCTCTCTAAAGTTTGTTTAGCTCAGATAATTTCTTTGTGTTACCCTACATGTCCCCCAGAGGGCTTTGAGTTTGCCTCCCCTGATCTGAGTAGTCTATAATGGGAATCGGTAATACTTCATTTTAAAGTGCTTAAATAGGACCCAAGTTGTTCCATGAGAGTTAATAATATCTCTTCCTTAACGTTTGTAATCTTAAAATCAGTCCCCTCTAGGTGGAAAAACAAAAGCAAACAAACTATAAACCAGCTCTCCTTTATGAACCTTTACTAAAAAGTTCTCATATGGGAGCCGTATCTCTTATCCTGGTCAAGGCATAGCTATGAATGTGATAGAAATGAAAACATATTTCTTCTAGCATTCTTTCATTCACAGTGTCAGATACTATAAAATGAATCTCTCTGGATTTGCTTACACTCAAGCTAAAAAGGATTTCTAGTGACAAATTCTTGAGACAAATTCTTTGGTTGATACCTTAAAGACTCATAGAAACAAAGTAATTGAACTCAATACAGAAAACAAAAGGGACTTATCTTTTCAATGTAACTCATCTCTGCAATTGTAAGCCACAGTCATCTTACAGTTTTCTAAGGAAGCATTCATCTTTCTTTCCTTTGCTATTTATTGAAAATAGAGTTCTTTTGAAGGTTTTCAATTAATCCTAATCACTTTTCCCCCAATGATTGTATTCTGTGAATGTATTCTAATTTTAAATACTGTGACAGTCTGTTGTTACACACTCACACTGCTATGCTATAGTTTATGATAGTTAAGATGGTGCTTTCTACTATTGCAATAGTTTTTTTTACAACAGATCTTTTTATTTAATGTCTCAATGTCAGATAATATTTAATTTAACGACAAAGACACTTCTAATAAAATACACTGAATGATCCATTAATTCTTAAATTCACCAAAGCCTGATGAAAATGCCACTCTTTAAAAATGGTCACATAATAAAGGTACTTATTGGAAGGTAGTACTTCCTCTCAAACAGGAATAATATTTTTATAACAATATTTGACTGTGAATGGTTTTTATGAACTAAAACTCATTTACTACAATTTAAATACCATTCATTTAAAATAATAGCCCAAGTAGCAATTCATGGAGCCCTAGCATAATTTAATGGGGCCCCTGGTTTTTCTATAAGTCTGGTCTTCCTTTAACCTGCCAGTGCCTCTGTTTGGGTTTACTAGTCAAGGTCCTTAGGAAGCTCTTTGACTGAGGTGTGTACCGTCAGTCCACTACCCATCTGGTGCCCGGCAGATCGCACCACCCTGGAGTTTTCAATACATACCAAAACTGTAGTAGAAACGACATTTTTGTCTGATTGCCGGTTGACCACTGAAGGAGGGTGGCTAGCAAAATCTGCATCTAAAAAACGAATTTAACACCTGCCACAAACTTAACATCGTGAAGAAAGGCAACCTTCTGGAACAGCTGCTCCCTTTGTCAGGGTTCCTGTTGCCCTGACTCTCCACCGTCCTCCCTGTAAAGCTTGGTCTGTCCTAGGCCCGGCGTGTGGAAGCAATAGGTATGATGTTCTGTGCCCTCTTGACCCTGGGAAGAATGCTCCTAACATCTTGCTTATGTGGTGACCGTCTAGCTCGCCGCCTGCAGCTCAGCCCATGGGAGAGCAACGTTGTTAACAGACTCCTGACGCCCACACATTCGTTCCTGGCCAGAAGTAAAAGCACCGCCGCCTTGTCTGGAGAAGCAGGTAAACTGTCCAGGTGGAACTTTCCCAGTGAGGTCAAGTACTCCTCTTGAAGCATATATGAGTTGCCAGTGTTCATCTAATCACATCTCAGTTTTTCCTAACTTGGACTTCTCTCCTCTCCGGGTGGAAACGTCTGTCGGTGTTGGTTTCACGCTTCTGGCATTGTCTCCTCCCAGCATCCGCCCTAGCATCTTATCTGGACACCAGATGCCAGGCAGGCAGACGAAGTCCCCTCCCTGTGCTCAGGTGGCTTCCGAGGCTTCTGTCTGTTCATGACACTACCAGAAAATGGCATTCCTTACCTGCCTTTCTTTTCTGCCTCTGTCTCTGAGCAGGTGGTCAAAGTGGAAATTATTTCCTATTGGATACTAGTATGTGAACTTGGGAATAAAAGTCAAAGCACAAGTCTGTTATTCATAGTTCCTTAATGTGACTGTGACTAGCTACTTATCCTGTCTGCACCAATCTTTTATCTGAAATCTAGGAACCATACCCTTCTAGGACCCTCCAAGTTGTGAAGGCTAATTGTAGTGTCCTTTTTTGTGACATTCGCTGAAAAAATGAAAAACATGCCTAGCACTGGTTTGATGGTTAGTTATAACTCCTCTACTTTTTTGAGATGCAAAACATGTCTAAATGAGCCACTTAATTAAATGAGCAGTTAGTATAGAGCCAATATCTAGTTGATAAGAAAGGTGCGCATTAGGCTTGGGTAACATTTTTCTCATGGTGAGCAGATTTAGGCTTTACCAAATATCTCTGGGCACAACTGGCATTATTTATGTAACCAGTCTACCAGCCCTCATCTTTGGCACTTAGGAAATTGGGTACTCTTTCCATAAAATGCTCTTTAAAAGTGCTTTGCCTTTGCAGGCCTCTCCGTGTTCATTAGCATGCTTTACAAATAATAATTCTTAGCCAGGTGCGGTGGCTCAGCACTTTGGGAGGCTAAGGCATGAGGATCACTTGAGCCCAGGAGTTCGAGACCAGCCAGGGCAACATAGCAGACCTCGTCTCTACAAAAAATAAAAATAAAAATAAATTAGCCACACATAGTGGCCTGTGTCTATAGTCCCAGCTACTTGAGAGGCTGAGACTGAAGGATCACCTGAACCCAGAAGGTCAAGGCTGTAGTGAGCCATGATCCTGCCACTGCACTCCAGCCTGGGCGACAGAGTGAGACCTTGACTCAAAAAAGAATAATAATAATTCTTGGTGGTTTTATGGTGTCTTTCATCAGTGCTGCCCAATGAGCACATGAGTTTCAACCCTAAATCTCGCAGTACCTGTGTGAAGCAGTCAGCAAAGCAAGTGTGGGCATTCCCCCCACCTTCTTATGGAAACCAAGTGTAGTGACAATAAATGGCTTACACTAGAGCCACTTAGAAATAGAAAGCTGGTGGACTGGATAGTAAGCATGCTTACCCCTCCATCCTTGGCACTCTGAGGGTTGCTTTGTGTGCAGTTGTGTGATCAGCTAGCTGTACCACAGTGTTCTGTGTTTTCTGTAAAGTAACGCATCAAAGTTGTCACATTGCATCTGAGATTTTTCTGGAAGAAAAAGTACAACTTATTTCAAGATAGTGTTTTCTCTCTGCCAGTGAATTTTACACTTTTATACAAGTTATGAAAGTTTTTCTTCATGTCCTCTAGCTCATTAAAGAACTTTCCGAACTGCTTTTCAGCCCAGTTTCATAGAATCTAACTAGTTTTATGACTGTCATGCTTCTGAATCTCCTCGTTGTATGTCCCACTGTGAGGCTGAAAGCCTGCCTCCCAGCTAGGAAGCTGTCTGTCTTTGTTACTTCTGTCATCACTAAGTCTCGTCAATTCTTTCATTCTCCCTCTAGTCTTCTCCAGCACCATTTCCTCATTTTCTACCCATTCTACTTGCCTGTCTTCCCCCCTTCTCTGTTACACTCTATCAGGGTGCTTTTTTTATCTGCAAAGTGGCTCTTGTTTACTTTGCAACTTTTCCATTCTCCTTTTCACATATCGATACATTTCTATAATTTATTTTGGTGTGAAACAATGCATAGATTCTACTTGAGTTGCCTGTTTTATTAATGCATTGCCTAGGTCATCTTCACCTATTGCATTGATACAGCTTATGTTTAATGAATCAACACTCTGGTTTGTTTTGTTTTGTTTTGTTCCATTTCCATTTAGTGTGCTGTACATAAATGTCTCTCCCAGTTATTTTGACAAAAACATTGTTTCCGTTACTTTTATTTTTCACCACTCTCCTTGATTATTCTTTCTTGTCTTCCCATTTTAGTGTTGTCCCTTGACTTCATCATATTCCCAATTGCCATTGGCAAGAAGGTGACCTACATTCAGAGCTAGCGGGGTTACATTAGCAGATTGAAACAGCCGCTCTGAGCCCCCCAGTGTGCAGTGACTGTAAACTCCCTGAGCAGCACGAGTGGCTGAGAGCTGGAAATCCCAGTCTCGCACACACCTCTCGTTTGCAGCCACTACTTGGGTTGACTTTTCCATGCCCTTTTTTTTCTTCCCAGAACATTCAAAATACATGTGACTATAAGAACTCAGGATTAAATAAATGAATATATGTAAGATGTTTAGACTAGTACCTGCACAAAGTAGACTGTCCGTAAATATTAGTATTCTATTATACAATTTGTCTATGCTATCCTCCACTTGAACTGTATTATCTTTTCACTGCACCCATTATTTCATATAGAAAAAGTTGAATGAGATAAATTAATATGCACTTACAACGAAGCGTAGGACGCATATGCATATTGTGGAAGATTTTTCTCAAAGATATTTCTGTAAGAAATGTTCACGTTTAATTAAACTACTTGGGATGTGGAGGGTATTCTAGGGAAGAAAAACCATATTTTGTTCTTGCTGTGTCTTCATAAGGACGAGATTATTCAGATAATTGATGTGAAGATTTCAGGTTTTTCAGCACTTATTCAGTACAGCAGTGAATTCCTTGAAATTTAATATTCTTGCAAGGAATTTATGCTGTTTATTTTAGTCAAAAGATGTTCATTGGACAATTAAATTTGAGGAGTTTTTTTTTCTGTAGGCTACACTGGGTAGGTTTAAGGATATTTTCAACCTGTATTAATATTACCTCAGCATTAAAATAAAAAATAAACCAGAAGGCATAATGAGATTGGCCTACATCCAGAATGATCTCAGTAAATGCTCCATACCTCATGAAACTTATTTTCCACTAGAGGGAAAAGAAATCATTTTTCTGTGCTTCATTCTGTTGTCATTTTCAGACCCACTGGCTCAGAGCAGGGCTGTTTCCTAGGGTTTCTTGATCTTTGAGCAAGGTTAATGGCTCCTGGCTGTGCCCTGGGCAATGTCTGCCTCTCCTCCTGGTCATTAATCCCCAGAAGTGCCTTGTGCCAGGATGTTGTTCCTTAAATGCATTTGATTGGCTTGGAAGAATTTTGCATTAAGAAACTCTTTCTTGTCTGGAAAATGCAAATGCTTTGTTGTAGCGTTTGAGAAAAGGTTATTTTCAAAGAGTTTCCTCTGTGATCACAACTAGCAAAATGAGAAGAGATTCTCTTTCCTCACAATACGTATCCTTCCCTTACTATTAAGGTTGAAGGTAAAGTTTTATGTCAGTTTCCATGACACACATACTCTTTTAAGGAGCACTGAAGAAATGAAAAGTGTTTTAGTTTATCCTGAAGAAATATAATTATGTTTTCAAATGATAGAAAAAGAGAGTGCAGTTTCCAATCTATTTATTGCCTTAGCGATTCCGTGATAGCCAGAAGATCCTGCCAGGCATTTAATAAATGAGAGCACATTAATAAAAATTCAGTCTGATCAACTTTCTGTCTATAAGCCAAAATAAATATTTTTAAAATGCTATCATTCTGAAATTAAGAATATCCCACATTTGTTTTGTGAACTTTTGAGTTGTTAATTTATTAGTACTCTTAACATTCTGCTGACATGTTGCTTTCTTTAAAGAGTTGCTACCATGGCTAGAGTTGAGTAAAGTCATTTTATAACCTGTCCAAATACGCAGTCCTCTCTTTGGTGGTTGTGTACAATTGTCTTAGTTTTGCTGGAAAACAAGATTTCTGAATGAGATCTGAAAATGGACCTTAGTACCCCTCACTTGTGATACCTATGTGGTATTGTGTGAATTTATTTAAACCCATTGTCCCTAGGAATAACTTGATTAATGACACTGTTCCTTTGAAAAATGAATGGTCAGAAGCTATGTGGTTTTTCAGAAAATATTCCATCGTGAGTAAAACTAAAAGATATTCATGATGCAACCTTTAATTTGGCAATTCTAATGTATATATATTTTATTTGATGTTTTAAATAAGTTATATCCAACCTCCTCATGTGTTCTAATGCTGCCTCTTAGGAACCATCAAATGCCTTGGCTTCTGGGAAAACCCAGAATCCTGCGTTTGGTGTGCCTCTAAATAAGTAAAATATTTACAGAATTTTTTTTTCTGGAAATTATTACTTATCCTTTTTGACAAGCCTTAACACCTGGTGAGACTTGGTCATTTAACATTTTTCAAATTCAGCTGCTTTTTTCCCCTGCTGGCTGTTGAACTTGAATCCTAAAATACTCGTAGTATATCTCGCTTGCCTGCTTGCACGCTTCCTCTCTTTCCACCTTTTGTTCCATCTTAAAGCTAACTAGGAGAAGTCTGATTGTAAACCAGTCCTCATATAAAAATTATCTTATATCACGAACATAGTTTTTCCAGAACCATCAGTTAATAGGAATATAAGACCATTGCTCTTCACAATTTTGGATTACATCTGTATCTTTCATCAGTATTTAAATAGCCAAATTACTAATAGTATATTCCAGATTTTTCATTTGGACATGCCTTCCTTTTGGACACATCATAAGTTCATAGGACTGTGAGGACAGCTGAGTGTGATGGTTCTGGGCACCGTTAGGTAATAACTTCTTCTTCCTACTTTTCTCTCTATCTCTGCTTTGCTCCTTTTCCTGAACCTGCTTTTGGCTTTCTTCAACTGCTCCTCTGGCACTCTTGTGTGTAAAACCAATCACCTGCACCCTAGTTATCCCCATTTGTCCTCGTTCAGCATCTTGCAGCCCCATCATCATGCCCTACAAAGCCGCACACTCTAGAAATCCGATGGATCGACCAAAACTCTTTGTAACACCACCTGAGGGCTCTTCTCGCAGGAGGACCATTCATGGCACAGCGGTGAGTAGCTTTTGGGAGCAGCTGGGCGAGTCCGGGAGCCAATGCTGTTTCTGTGCAGATGGATGTGCCCCAAGGTGCGATATGGGCATAATAGGGGGAGGCCAAGACGTCCACCATCCATCCTTCCCACCCATCACAAATCTGGCTGGCTGGGCGGTAGTGTCTTTCCACTTCCTGTTTACTTTAGGACTTTACTTCCCCTAAAAAAATAGAAGATGAAAACTGTTCTTTGTTCAAGCATATATGGCCAGCCTACCCTGCTCAGTGTCCACACAAATAAGTGCAATGCCAGAGTACTTTCATTTTTGAAAGCAGGAAAACCAAATGACCTTCGAAGGGGTAGTGGGCCTGGACTGCTGCCTTGGCATTTTACTCCAGCCAATTCCAGAAACTGGCTGATCTCTAAAAAAGCAAGATAAAGAATTTTTATCCTGTTTAGCTAATCCCTGTCAAGGCCCAGATCATAAAATATAGTGAAAAAAATATTTTGAAAGCACTAGTTATTTGCTAAGTAATTTTTGAAAGGCTCTTAGGCTGTGCTATAAACTCAGATTTTGCAAGTGAAGAATATAATTTGTGCTTGTTATTACTGGCAAGGTGGTGATCTAATGTTAAATTTCACCATACTATAAATGCAACAAGGTAATTGTATGTCTCTAGGAATCTTTCTTCTTCTTTGTTTTAAACCCTGTGTTTTTTTAATATCAGTTGAAAGATGTCAACATTGTCCTATGGTCTACAAATATTGTACTTTACTCTTAAAGGACTCACCAATCACCCAGAAGATCTCTTTGCCTCTCTCCATGATAATAGTATGACCCTTTTAATGAACGGCTGGAACAATTTTTTTTTTAATCTTAATTTTCCAGAGCATTTCAGATTGATAAATCTGATGGACACTTAAAAGGATTTTGCTAAAAGGATAATTCAGGGTTGTGAGGGCTTGATGGCTTTGCCTACAGGCAGTTTTCGTTCAACTCCCTCAGGCTTTCTAGAATCAGTGTTTAATTCATGATTGAGTCAGGCCTCCAACCCTGTAGCCAAAGGTGAAAATACCTTTGATGTCTGTGAAGTTATAATTCATTAAAGTGTTGGTGTTTCAAAGATCCTAGTTGTGGACAAAAAGGCATAAACAGAACAGCTTTGACGTCAAACATTGGGTACTCCTTGGGCAGGGAAAAAGTGCATTTACCAAAAGAAAAATATCTTGTTTTAGGTAAAACCATAAAAATTAGCACTCCTTCAGGGAAAGGAGAGTGCTGACGCTTGGCTAGCAAACTAAATAAGAGGGATTTGTCAGCGTGTGTGTGTGTGTGTGTGTGTGTGTGTGTGTG
This sequence comes from Tarsius wallacei, assembly GCA_963574415.1. Taxonomy (NCBI): domain Eukaryota; kingdom Metazoa; phylum Chordata; class Mammalia; order Primates; family Tarsiidae; genus Tarsius; species Tarsius wallacei. The sequence continues at coordinate 23,722 of CAUYQG010125539.1, read as the reverse complement.
TGCGCGCGCGTGCGCGTATGTATGTATGTGTGTGTGTGTGTGTGTGTGTGTGTGTGTGTGTGTGTATGAGAGAGAGAGAGAATGCCTTTCTCTTTGATCACTTAGGCTTGTCACCTGTTTACAACCAAGTATTTAGGTAAATACCTCTGTAGAATTCAGTAGTGACTAGTCACATTGAATACTTGGAAAGTGACTAGTGAGACTGACTACAATTTGAGCCATCTTTAAGTTCAGCAGTGCTATATATATTCATAACGTAGTGTAACAAATCTCCAAAACTATTTAAGTCTTGTAAAACTATACCCATTAAATAACTCCCCATTTCCCCTTCCCCTCAGCTCTTAGCAACTACCATTTTACTTCCCATTTCTATGAATTTGACTACTTTAGAGACCACATAAAAGTGGAATTATGCAGTGTTTGAATTTTTGACTGTCTTATTTGACTTAGCATGATGTCCTCAAGATTCATCCTTATCTTAATATGTGTCAGAATTTCCTCACTTGTTAGGACTGAATAATATTCCATTGTACGGGGGGGGACCCCCAAAAAGCAGAATTTATTTATTTAAAATATGTATATTCTTACATGTTTAAACTTCAGTCACCTTCCAAGTACTCTCCATTTGATGCAATATACCTATAGAGATGCTTTTTCCACTGCGCAAAACAGTTTTTGAACTCGTCAATTTTGATGCCTTTTAGTGCTTCTGCCATTTTTTGTTTCACCTCTTCCACATCGGCAAAGCATATCTCTTTAAGGACTTTTTTCATCTGGGGAAAGAAAAAAATGTCACTCGGGGCAAGATTGGGTGAAAAGGGAGGATGGGGCATTAGGGTCATGCTGTTTGGGGTCAAAAACTACTGAAAACTCAGTGTGGTGTGGGCAGGTGAGCTCATGAATCACCCATCATGAAATGGGCAAATGCATTGAAAGAATCTCCAAAAAAAAAATTAACTGAAGCTGAACACAGCCTCTCACAGCAACACTAGCTGTTACACTGATGCTGGTGGGTTCCTAGAACACTTATGTAGCAGGGGAAGCCTCTGCTACAAGGAACCCGCACTCTAAAAAATAATTCTAGGTTTTTTGGGGTCCCCTGGTATGTATATGTCGCATTTTGTTTATGCATTCATCCATTGATGGACATCTGGGGTGCTTTTACCTCTTGTGTATTATGAATAATGTTGCTATGAACACAGGTGTGCAGGTATCTCTTAGAGATCCTTCTTTCCATTTTTTTTCTGGATCTATACCCAGAAGTGAGATTGCTGGATCATACAGCACTCCTATTTTCAAGTTTTTGAGGGGCCTTCATACTGTTTTCTAAAGCAGCTGCACCATTTTACATCCCTACCAAAGGTGTGACAATATGACACTCAAAGGAAATGCCCTTTGAAACATTTCAGACTTTGAGTTTTTCATATTAGGGCTGTGGAAGCAGTAAATATTAATGCAAATATTCCAAAATCTGAAATCTAGCACAATTCTGATCCCAAGCTTTTTGGATCGGGGTACTCAACCTATAATACATTCTGAAATCAGTAAGTGTGAGACCTCCAACTTTGATCTTCTTTTGTAAGATTACTTTGGGCTGTGCTCAGTGACTCAGCATGCAATCCCAGCACTTTGGGAGGCTGAGGCAAGTGGATTGCCTGAGCCCACAGGTTCGAGACCAGTCCGGGCAACATGGCAAGACCTCATCTCTACAATAAATAAAAAATTAGCCGGGCGTGGTAGCGCATGCCTGTAGTTCTGGCTACTTGGAGGGCTGAAGCAGAAGGATCGCCAGAGCCCAGCAGGTTGATGCTGGAGTGGCCGTGAGCATGCCACTGTACCCCAGCCTGGGTAATGAAGTGAGACTCCAACTCAAAAAAGAAAAAAGAAAAAGGTTACTTTGATTCTTCAGAGGTCCTTGTGATTTTATATGCATTTCAGGATAAGTTTTTTTATTTCTGCAAAAAAGTGATATTGGGATTTTGGTAGGGATTGCTTAGAATCTGTGCATAGCTTTGGGTAGTAATGACATCTTAGCAATATTAACTCTTCCAACCCACAAACAGAGATTCCCTTCCATTTATTTGTGTTGTCTTTAATTTCCTTCAGCAGTATCTTCTAGTTTTCGATATACAAATTGTTGGCTTCCTTGGTTAAGTTCATTACTGTTTTATTCTTTTGGATGCTATAGGAAATGGAATTGTTTTCTTAATTTCCTTTTCTATTATATTTAATTCATATTTAAATTCAAATGACTACTATTGAGCACTGAACATGCTTTGGATTTTTAATCTAATTTAATTAATTTAGGTCTACATTCAAATAGCCAAATGTGGCTATTGGCTGCCATACTGACAGTATAGACTTAGAACATTTTCATCACCACAGAAGGTTCTGCAAGGCAGCAATGCCTTAGAGTATCTGTCAGTGTCTTGTCTTTCTTAGAGGATATTTATACTGTATTCTAAACCTACTTCTCATAAAATGGAAGTATTTCTCCTGCTGGTAGGTTGTCTAGACTTACTGCCTGGAAAGTATTAAAAGGACAGAAGGACAGATAATTATACAGACTACTGGCTCTTAAGTCAGATCAAGATGAGACTTGGGAGTGCCTTTACATGTGTGGTACCCAAATGGTGGCTGGATACAAGAACACAAAGGTTGACAAACAAAAAAATCCCACCTGCTCAGGAGAGTGTTAACTCAAATATTGAATGCTTTCCCAAACCATTCCTCCCCTGCTCCCCCACCCCTGGGTGATTAAAGAGACCACTTGTAACAGAAAAAGAAGTCATCGGCTTGATGACACTTTAGTAAAAAGCAGACCGAGGATTATATACCTTTATATAAGTTTATTTCTTGAACCTTGTGTTATAGGCACAGATAATATAATTCATCCCCAAGCCCCCACATCAGAAATTGCCCTTCCTGACTTTATTTTCCCATTTAGATCTCTCATCAATCTGATTTCAGCCAAATCAAAATGTTTTGAGAAAAAGAAAAGAAAGACTACTCGAGGTGCTTAACCTCAAACTCTTAGGAAGAGCCCTGTGCCTGCCATCCTGTACACCAGCCAGAGGGCCCCATATGATGCCTGCAGCTTTTGCCACCCAAGAATGGCAGCAGCTCTGCAAGGCCTTTCCCTCTCTCCTTCCCTTCCTCCCTCCCTCCTCTTGGGACCAGAGACTGGGGCAAAATGTTGTCGAGTAGCTGGAAATGATGCAGAGCTGGCATGCACATTGTGAAAGCTCTTTCTTGCCTCTTTCCTCATTTCTTCGAAATTCCAGGGAGACTGTGAGCATTATTTGACACTTAAGATATTTTTTTTTCCCCTCTTGTAACCCAAGCCATCAACTAGGATGCTACTAAGAAAAAACAGAGGAAGCAGTTAAAAGGGACACCGAGGGGCATACAAGGGAGGGGAGGGAAGAGAGAAGTGGATACTTGAGCCAGGCACAAAAGGAGAGAAGAAAAGGGTCACTACCTTATTTGCCCTGAAGCTTGATTATATCCTGCCCCTTCCTGTGCACCCTTGCTGTCTGCTCTCCTGACAGGTGTTCACAAGATGTCCCCAGCACATATCCATTTCCACCCCCAGAACGTCATCAGGGAGCTTCAGATACTTGGAATGGGTCTGTTCTACTCTGTGCATTTTCTTTTTAATGTCTTGACTAACTTTAGAGTATCAGAAAACTTCTCTGGGCTTCCCTTTGCCCATTTCAACTTAGGAAAGGTATCATCTGTCTGGCTGAATTCCTAGTAGCAGTCAGGAAAGGGCTGATGTTTGGGCCCACCCTCAGATTCCAATTTTATCCCTGGTAAAGAAGAGTAAAAAAAGCTGAAATTCCTTACCTTGAACCTGGCTTTCCTTCAAGAGCAAAAGGACACTATATGAGAAAGGACGTGTTTCTATAACAACAGTATAAAGGAAAAAAAATAAGTTAATGTTCGATATAGCAGGTGTATACATTTTTTAAAAAGACTAAACTATGGTGTGTTTTGGGAGAAGAGTGCTAAAGAATTTAAAAGAAAAAAGGTGTCTTCATTAAAAGTTAGGGCAAAATTAAAATGACTTTTGTTTCAACATTGATGTGGGATAAACAAGACTGAGAAATTTTGTTCCAGGTAATTTTAGACAAAAGTATAAGTGCTTTCTAAAAATATGTATATATTTTTTGCAACTACGACTCCAAGTCACACATCCAAAACTATCTTATTAGTGCCACGTCATGTTAATTCAGTTATACTGTCAATTTCTAAGCTAATGAGGGCCTTTTGTTGAAGTGGAATGGATATATGTGACAGAGTTTTAAAAATGTCTAGAAAGTCATGAAATAGCTCCACTATTGAATGTTGTCACCGTGGTTCTCTCACTCAAGGAAAAATCTAATTATTGAGTTTCTCTAAACTTAGGGCTATAAAAAAGAAAGAGAGAGAGAAAACATACCCTTCCATCTTCCATCTGGCATCCGAAGGGCTCTGTCTCCATCTAATACCAAAGCAAGATCACCAGCTTCCTCCCGACTTTGGTAAGTGAGATATAAAGGCTGGCTGGGTTGTTCCATGTTGCAGAATTAGTAGCCTCTGTCCTCTGAAATGAACCATTCTCCCCGCGCTTTTTAGCTTTCTCTTAGGGAACAGCATTCTTCCCGAAAGGAAAGAAAAAATGAAAATCGAAAGGTGTCTCTAAAGTGACTCTATTTCTGCATTTGCCACATAAAAGACAGACACACATAACTAAATACTTGCATTTCTTTTCCAGCAAGTGGTGGTCTAGGTTCTGGCAAGCCTATTCTAATGTGTCCCTCTATCCCTCTTGTTTGTGGCCCAGGCTCCCGTCCAAGTCCCTTCCTCACTTGCCTGGCACGCCCAGACCGGCATCCTCCTTGCCCCCCAGCTCAGTCAAAGCTGCTCCCGCCCAAGTCCGGCCCCCATCCCCTGGCAACATCCGCCCAGTCAAGAAAGAAGTCAGAGTGGAACCTGAGAAAAAGGACCCCGAGAAGGAACCTCAGAAAGCTGCCAATGAGCCCTCACTAAAGGGTAGAACACCTTTAGTGAAGGTAGAAGAAGCCGCAGGTGAAGAGGGGACACTTGTCCAGCCGGAAGCTGACCCTGGTAAGATTGAACTGATTTGTGATGGGACGTGTTTGGGTGTTGTTTTCCTCTTGCAGTGTTTTAATTTTGCACCCCCTGTCCTTTTTTTTTTTCTTTTTTCTTTTTTTTTTTTTTGAGTCAGGATCTCACTCTGTCATCCAGGCTTAAGTGCAGTGGCATGATCATGACTCTCCATAGTCTCGGTTTCCTGGGCCTAGGCGCTGTTTCCACCTCATCATTACAAGTAGCTGAGACTATAGGTGTGCACCACCACTCTCAGCTTATATCTTTACTTTTTGTACAGACAAATTCTCACTGTGTTGCCCAGGCTGGTCTTGAACTCTGGGGCTCACGCAGTCCTCCCTCCTTGGCCTCCCAAAAGTACTGAGATTACAGGTGTGTGCTACCATGCCCAGCCTCCCTTTTCTTTTCTTACTGGAGATTTAGAAATTTTACTCTAAGGCTACTTTGGAGACCTTAAGTAGAATTTTTAAACATAAAACAGTAGAGGCCAGGCATGATGGTTCATGCCCAAAAATCCCAACTTTGGGAGGCTGAGGTGAAAGGATTGCCTGAGTCCATGGGTTCAAGAACAGCCTGGGCAACTTAGCAAGACCTCATCTCTACAATGAATCAAAAAACTAGCCGGGCATGGTGGCATGTGCCTGTAGTTCCAACTTCTTGGAAGCCTGAGGCAGAAGGATCACCTGAGCGCAGTAGGTCAGGCCTGTGGTGAGCGTGCCACTACATTCCAGCCTGGGCGACAGAGTAAGACTCCCAACTCAAAAAAAAAGGCAGTAGAATCATACATTCAAAAGCCTATTGTTGGAACCATAGCATATTAATTCAGACAGTTTCTGAGTGCTTTTATTGACTGAGTCCAGTGTTTCTCAAAGTGTGGTCTGAGCAGCAGAATCACCTGTTGTATCAGTTATCTATTACTGCATAACAAATTATCCAGTAATAGGATACGGAGCTTAAAACAGCAATGAAATATTATATTAAGCTTGGGAGCTTAAAACAGCTATGAATATTTATTATATCACAGGGATTCTTGGCTCAGTAATTTGGAGCAACTCAGTGGAGTGGTTCTGGCCCAGGGTCTCTCATGAGATTGCAGTCAAGCTGTTGGCCAGAGCAATAGTCGTCTTAAGACTCAGCAGGAGGTGGAAGATGGCTTCCACACAAAGCTGTTGCCCTGTGGCGTTAGTTTCATGACAAGTGAATTCCTCCATAGTGACACTCAGTGTCCTCATAATGCGTCTGCGTGCTCTGCTGGCTTCTCCCAGAGTGAGTGATCTGGGATATAGTATGAAGAAGAAGCCACAGTGTCATTTATGGCTCACTCTCAGAAGTCACACACCAATATTTCTGTTATATTCTGTTCATTAGGCAAGTCATGATCAGGCATGGTGGGACACACCCGTAATCCCAGCGACTTTGGGAGGCTGAGGTAGTTGGATTACTTGAGCCCAGGAATTTGAGATCAAACCGGGCAACATAGAAAGACCCCATCTCATTTAACAAAACAAACAAAAAGCAAGTCATTAAGTTGAACTGGCACTCAAGGAGAGATTAGTCTCCACCTTTTTTTTTTTGAGTCAGGGTCTCACTCTGTCACCCAGGCTGGCGTGCAGTGGCATGATCATGGCTCATCGCAGCCCCGACCTCCTGGGCTCAGGCAATCTTCTGTCTCAGCCTTTGAACTAGCTAGGACTATGGGTGCTCACCACCCTGCCTGGCTAGTTTTTTTATTTTTTGTAAAGAAGAGGTCTCACTATATTGCCTAAGTGGTATAGGTAGACTTCCTGGACTCAAGCAGTCCTCCTTCCTTGACCTCCCCGAGTTCTGGGATTATAGGAATGAACCACCATGCCCGGTCTTTGTCTCCACCTTATTTAAGGGAGAATTTTCAACGAATGTATGGAAACAAATTTTTTAAGAGTGTAGCTTTTTTATTGAGCATGTTACAAAAGAGGTTTAGCCATGTCCCCCTCACACTCCTCAGATTCTTCTTTCTTTGATTCCACTATCCTTCTCCCTGCCGGGGCAGGAGTGTTGGAGGGGGTGGGACCTCCTGCCAGTGCATTACCACCTATGGGCCCAGGTCCACCAGCAGGTGAGCCTCCAGACCTCAAGTTGGCCAGGGCCTTTGCAAACAAGGCAGGCCCAAAAGGATCAGCATTCACATCAGCTGCTTTCATGAGGTCATTGATTTTGTCCTCCATAACGGTGACCTCATCATCTTGCAGAATGAGGGCCAAGTGGATGCAGGCGAGCTGGAAGATGGATGACATTTGTGGGCAAGTGCAGGCCTGGCGCTGCCAGGCACGGTGCCAGTCTCTGGATGAACTGAGGGCCTTGCCCCAACGCTTCCTCAGAAGGACCAAGCTGGAAATTTATACCACTAAGTCTGTGATTTTCAAAATACAGGCTCCTGGCCTTACCTTTTTGCTCAGGGTGTAACTTCCCACAGAATCTCACATGAGGCGCTCTATCGAGCACAGATTCAATATATGTTGTTAACTGATTTAACTGGTATAAAAATAAGACTTGGTGACGGTGTCAGCTTTGTTGGATGTCTCACTTACACATGTCGTTTTTTTGATCTGTTGCTTGGTTACAGACAATACAGGGGAACCGTGAGAACACACAGTGATAAACATTCTCTTTCTTTTATAATGATGAATCCTGAGCCTGGCGTGTGGGGAATGCTAGTTTTTGTTTTGTTCTTTGGGTTTTGTTTCCAGTTGGTTTTCTCCTTGTACCTATTTGCACAGCTGCTTCAGCCATGGCCCCAGCTCCAGTCCCGGCCTCTGCTCCAGCCTCAGCCCCGGCCACAGCCTCCATCCCAGCTCCATCATCCACTGTGATGGCCAGTGCTTCTCCTAAGACTTCTGCAGGCACCACCGACCCAGAAGAGGCCACAAGGCTGCTCACCGAGAAGAGGCGGCTGGCCCGGGAACAGAGGGAGAAGGAGGAAAGGGAGAAGAAGGAGCAGGAAGAGCTTGAAAGGTAAACGGGACATGCTGCCCAGCACTGCGGTGGCAGTGATGTCACGGTGATACTGGCATTAACTCCATCACCTCTCCGAGAGTGAGGAGGTGGTAGGCAGATGGATTTGTTTCATAATTATTCTCACCTGGTGTTCCTTTGACCGCAGGGTGGTTTTTCTTTAACTTGTGGTTTCTTTTTTTTTTTTGAGTCGGAGTCTCACCCTGTTGCCCAGGCTGGAGGGCGGTTGCACGATCATGGCTATCACAGCCTCAAACTTCTGGACTTAGGCAATCCTTCCCTCTTAGCCTTCCAAGTAGCTGGAACTACAGGCTACAGGCACACACCACCATGCCTGGCTAGTGTTTTATTTATTGTAGAGACAAGGTCTCACCAAGCTTCCCAGTCTAATCTCGAACCCCTGGGCTCAAGCCATCCCCTCGCCTCCACCTCCCAAAGTTCTAGGATTACAAATGCGAGCCACCATGTCTCTTATTTGAATGACAGTACAACAACAGTAATGTTGAGAAAGGCTTTAAAACATTGTGTCTATAATCATTCCAAATTTCAGTAATTTTGTACATTTGGAGTGGTCCTTTGGAGTCTCTCAACAGTGTGGGGGTATGTGTTTGTGTATATTCACACATACATATACACACATATTTGCATAATTATAGCCCAGTAGAGGTACAATTGTGCAGTCTGCCTTTTTACTTAATATATCTCCAGTCCCCAGGCTTCCTTGTTATCTTTCTAATTATCATTTTAAAGCCGCATAATAAGGGCTCGTGTTTCCTTCCTTCCGGATAAAAGTCCTCTCAGAGAGTAGCCAGGTAAGGTATTGAAATGCCCCATGATTGCCTGCCAGGCAGTATGCCAGCAACAGTTTGCTTAACCGGTCACCTTCTGGGCCTAATAAGACCAATGTCAATATAATTGTTCTTTAGACAAACAGAACTGCACCTTGGGGAGGGATCGTGCCAGTGCTGCGCCTTCATCTTGGACGTGCCCATCCTTGGTCCCAACCAGGGACTTATATGGCCTATCCTCCTCCTGTGGTGTGACAGAACATTGCAACCTTTATTTATTTGCAAAGATTTCCTTTTTAGGGGGGGGAGTCTTCACATTTACTACTAAAAAGTCATAATACCTGGATTAAACAAGTCTCAGCCTTTAAAGATAATTAAATTGCAGATCCTGGCTGGGCTCGGTGGCTCTCCCTTTAATCCCAGCACTTTGGGAGGCCGAGACAAGTGGCCTGCCTGAGCACACGGGTTTGAGACCAGCCCAGGCAACTTGGCGAGACCTCATCTCTACAATAAAATTTTAAAAATTAGTCGGGCTTGATAGCGCACGCCTGTAGTTCTGACTACTTGGAAGGCAGGGGCGGAAGGATCGCTGGAGCCCAGCAGGTCGGCGCTGGGGTGACCATGAGCGTGCCACTGCACTCCAGCCTGGGGCACAGAGTGAGACTCTAACTCAAAAAAAAAAAAAATTGTAGATCCTTCCAGAAAGCAAGCTCTCCTCCCAAATACGACTGGTTGCCTTTTGCTTCTGTTTACCAAAAGCAGCAGTAAAGTGGGGAAGGAAGAAGGAAGCATGAAGGCTTCCCGTTGTCTCTTAACCATGTTGAATACATCGGTGGCGACTTTTCTGTTGGACATTTGACCGCACCGTCCTTAAAATAACCACAAACTCGAGCCTCTCCCCCTCACGTGTCTTTGTTTTGTTCTTGTCTTTTTCCAGACAAAAGAGAGAAGAACTGGCTCACAGGGTGGCTGAGGAGAGAACCCGCCGCGAGGAAGAAGCCCGACGGCTGGAAGCGGAGCAGGCCCGGGAGAAGGAGGAGCAGCAGCGGCGACAGGCGGAGGAGCGGGAGCAGCGCGAGCGGGAGGAGCTGGAGCGCGTCCAGAGACAGGTGCGCCTCCAGAGGCAGGTGCGCGTCCAGAGACAGGTGCGCGTCCAGAGACAGGTGCGCGCGTCCAGAGGCTGCTGCACATCCAGAGGCAGGTACGCATCCAGAGACAGATGCGCGTTCAGAGACAGGCCCGCGTCCAGAGACAGGTGCGCCTCCAGAGGCAGGTGCGCGTCCAGAGACGGGTGCGTGCGTCCAGAGACAGGCCCGCGTCCAGAGGCAGGTGCGCATCCAGAGACGGGTGCGTGCGTCCAGAGACAGGCGCACAGATCAAGACAGGCCCGCGTCCAGAGACAGGTGCGCGTCCAGAAGCAGGCGTGCACAACCAGAGGCAGGCATGCGTGTCCAGAGACAGGCGCGCGTCCAGAGACAGGCACGTGTTCAGAGACAGGTGTGCGTCCAGAGACAGGTGCGCCCCCAGGCCCCGGGGTGCAGCGTGAAGCAGCCACCGCTTGGGGTGGGTGTACGACCAGCTCAGATGAGCAGAGAAATCGTCCAGACGGTAGACGTTTGGTGAGCGTGCTCCCGCGTTCCAGGCCTTCCCCATCTGCCATCTGGCCTCTACCTCGTGTCCCCCGAGAGACTAGTCTGTTTGACAGAAGCAGACACCAACTTTGTCTTTTCAGAAAGAAGAAGAAGCTCGCATTCGTGAAGAAGCAGAGAGGGTCCGGCAGGAACGAGAGAAGCATTTCCAGAGAGAAGAGCAGGAGCGCCTAGAGAGAAAGAAGGTAGCTGCCTCTCACAGCAGAAACCTAGGACATGAACTGTTTGGATTTTTTTTCTTCTTCTTCTATAAATAGAGACAGGGTCTCACTATGTTGCCCAGGCTGGTCTCAAACTCATGGGCTCAAGCAATACTCTCACTTGGGCCTCTCAGAGTGCTGGGATTACAGGCGTGAATCACCCCAACAGGCCAAGTTTTTCTGAGTTTTTCATAGACTTGCAGCCATCCAAAGACCAAGAGGCTAGCTCGTTGCCATCAGAAAACAAATGTGTTGCTCTGCAATTTCCAAATAAACTAAAGTAGCCCTCAGTATTAATAATTACAAAGAAATCACTCTCAACGTTCAGCCTTTACCTAAAAGCTACTTCCACTTCATGTGGCTTGAACCAGTTTCAACTCTTTTGAATTATTCCAATTAAGACAAGGCAGTGCATATTGTATTTACAAAATAATAGCCATGTTTTAATAATCTGCTATTTATTTCATCGATGAAATGTGCCAGGCTGGCTTTTGGTCTGTATCTCGTCCTCTTACTCAATTCTTCCTTTCTTGTAGCGACTTGAGGAGATTATGAAAAGAACCAGAAGAACAGAAGCTACGGATAAGGTATTGAGATGGCCATTTTCTAGCAATTCTTATATGCTTTTACTTTTTTCTTTATTTTCACTTGTAACTTTAATTGTTAAAAGTCTTTCTTTTTCTTCTTGGCAGAAAACCATTGATCAGAGAAATGGTGAGGTAGCCAAGGAATCGCTCACTGGGGGAACAGGTATTTCCAGTAACGAACTCCAGTTAATTCTAATGTAACATTTTTGAATTGACTCTCTAGAGGTCAAGAGATTCGTGAATTTATGGGGAGGCAAAGATACAGTACTCCTAGACTCACAAATCTAGTCCACACATTTTCCTCTTATTTAAAACTCTCTCTGGCATTTCTGCCAGATATATTTCACATTTGTTTATACTTTAATGGTTGCTTAATATTTTACATCATCTTACATCATATATATTCATGTATATATGTATATACATACATCTACAAATATATGTATATTTGTAGATATATGAATATATATACACACACTATTAGAAGAATTTCCTTTGAGTTTATACAATTATGTATGTCTGCTAAAGTAACATGTATTTATGTTTCCTACTCAGAACTTCGAGTATCTATATTTGATACCTTATAGTTTTGGCAGTTCTCAAAAAAGGAAACTAAATGTTATTTATTTTAGTCTGACTTTGGAATAAAGTTAAAATTTAAAATTTTTTAGGCCAGGTACAATGACTTGCACCTGTATTCCCAGTACTTTGGGGAGGCTGAGGCAGGAGGATTACTTGAGCCCAGGAGTTCAAGACCAGCCTAGGCAACATATTGAGACCTTGACTCTACAAAAAAAAACCAAAAAAACTTAGCTACATGTGATGGTGCACACCTGTAGTCCCAGCTATTCAGAAGGCTGAGGTGGGAGGATTGCATGAACCCAGGAGTTTGAGGATGTGATGAACTGTGATTATGTCACTGTACTCAGTCTGAGAGTGAGAAGCCAACTCAGAAATATAAATAAATTAGTTGAAATTTATTCTTTTAATTGACAAATAATAATTGCACATATTCTTGGGGTACATAGTGATATTTCAATACACATAATGTATCGTGATCTCAAAATTTCATTAGAAAGTTCCTTGTATGTTGTATAGGTTTCAGACAGAGATTATTGGTTTCTTGGTGACTATAAACCAAATGTTGTTTAAACAAAGTGAAATTAACCTTAGTACTCAGATTCAGTTAATATTGATTAAATTCCATTTTGGCATCAGGTACATCTTTCATATATTTTCTTGTTTGATCCCCACTGTAGCCTTGTGAAGTAGAGACTGTCAAAACAAGCATTTTCTTTTCTTTCCTTTTTTTTTGAGCCACTCGGTACACTGTCACTCGGTACAGTGGCGTGATCATGACTCACCACAACTTTGAACTCCTGGACTCAAGCTATTCTCTCACCTCAGCCTCCCAAGAAGCTAGAACTATAGGCATGTGCCACCATGCCGAGCTCATTTTTAAATTTTTTGGTAGACTAAGTCTCACTATATTGCCCAGGCTGGTTTTAAACTCCCGGGCTCAAGCAGTCCTCCCAACTTAACCTCTTAAAGTGCAGGTATTATAGGTGTGAGCCACTGCGCCTGGCCACGTTTTCAAAGCCCTTCTATTGCCAGGCCCTGTTGTAGGTGCTGGGACTTACTGTGGACAAACAGGGTCTTGACCCCCAGGGGCATGGGTCCAATGACAGGCCAGGCTTACATAGCTGAGGCCCAGGTCACCAGTTCCTAATTCTGCTCCTTCTGTGATCACATAGAGACTCCATGACTGTACATACAAGTGGTTGGTAGATAGCTTATCAGCCTCTTTTCTCAACTGCAGTACCAATATGAAAAGAAAGGATAAGTACCACCATTTCTTTTTCTGTTTACAAACAAAATAAAATAAAATAAAAACAAAGGCTGGAATACCTCACAAGGCTGGATTAAAGATTACATCAAATGGTTTATGTGAAAGAACATTCCCTATAAACATCAGGGGTTTCAAATGGAAAGAATTGTTGGTGTTTTGGGATTTCAATAGAAGATGCTCTAGTTTCTGTGTGTCAAGATTCCTTTACAGTGGGGTTTTCATGCTCTTTTAAAGATGCCCTAGGCTGGTTGCGGTGGCTCACGCCTATAATCCCAGCACTTCGGAGGCCGAGGTGAAAGGATTGCTTGAAGCCCATAGGTTTAAGATCAGCCCGGCCAACTTGGCCTCTACAATAAATAAAAAATAATTAGCCTGGAGTGGTGGTGCATGCCTGTAATTCCAGCTGCTTGGAAGGCTGAGACAGAAGGATCACCTGAGCCCAGCAGGTCGAGGCTGCGGTGGCCGTGAGCATGCCACTGTACTCCAGCCTGGGCAACACAGTGAGACTCCAACTCAAAAAAATAAAATAAGATAAAATAAAGATGCCCTGATTGTGTATGTTTGGAGAATAGTCCCAGTGATTGCTTGTTAACCCCACTGTGTGTTAAGCATGCGGTCTTTAAGAATGTTGCCATAGACATGGGCTGTAAGCAGGCATAGCACCCAATGAGTCATCAGAATGATCCATTTCAGCTATTAAGCTGCACTAGCTCAGGATTATTTGAGGGGCTGCTGCAGTACTTGGTGCCTGGCCAGGCTCCTTGCTTTTCACGTTTGTTTTCATCTCTCTTCCTGCTGTTCCCTTCTCCGTCCTTTCTGTATTCTTTGTAAATCACCAAGAATGAACAAAGGCAAGAAGGAAGGTGAAACTTGTCTACTGACTTAGCTGTCTTTCTCAACAATCATGTAATTTGGTTTGAGTTAAAACTGCTAAAGAGAGACTTGAGGATTATCTGTGCCTAACAAATATTCCTCGTGTCCCAGTCACATATCTGGTTGAGGGCTCACTGGTGTTATTAATGCCACAAAGAGAATTCTAGGGCAGGCAGGCAAGTTTACAAACCTGTCAAGTGGCTTCTCAGTTGCAAATTTGGGCAGTTTAAAAATTATCGATCACTTCTTTGCTTTAGTTATCAGACGTCTTGTATCTCTGGCAGTTTTACTGAATTTGTGCCAGATTGTGAAATAGCACTCTCTTGGAATTATGTCCATTGTTCTCTCACATCAAACTGAAACCATCAACAGCCACAGATTTCTCTGAAACTCTGACTGTATGAAGTTTTATAAGACAAGTAACCCTGTCCCAGTTTTAGTCCATCATCAGTGTGGTTGGCTTAAGTTGAACTCCAACACTGAGCAGTAAATAACAAGGTGGCAACACACAGGGACCTTTCACTTATCAAATCTCCATCATCCTAAGTGTGCCTAGGACTAAGCTGAGTTTTCAAAAATATTTTAAATACTTATGGTGTTCCGTGGCTATTTGCTCTGAATCCTCAGTAAAGAAATTCAGTGTCGGCCGAACTCAGTGGCTCAGCCTGTAATCTCAGCACTTTGGGAGGCTGAGGTGAGTGGATTGTCTGAGCCCGCTGGTTCAAGACCAGCCCAGGCAACTTGGCAAGACCTTGTCTCTACAGTACAAAAAATTAGCTGGGCGTGGTAGCATGTGCCTGTAGTTCCAGCTACTTGGAAGGCTGGGACAGAAGGATCGCCAGAGCCCAGCAGGTCGACGCTGGGGTGACCGTGAGCGTGCCACTGCACTCCAGCCTGGGGGACAGAGTGAGACTCCAACTCAAAAAAGAAAAAAGAAATTCAGTGTCAGCCTGTTCCAAGTCAAGTTACTGCTATCTTCATCAATTGCTGTGGTTTCAATACTATGTACTTTATGTCAATTTAGTGCAAGCAAAAATAGTAATACCGTTTTAGCACTTGTGGTGTGTTGGGCACTATTCTAAGTACTTTCCATGTATTTATAAATTTAATTCTCACAGGAGTCTATGAGATAACTGGAGCCTATTACTGAGAAAACTGAGACACAGAGAGTTTAAGTGATGAATCCAAGGTCTCACATTTGGCAAGTAGCAGAGCCAGGACATAAATCCAGACATTCTGGCTCCTGAGGTTTGAGTCTGATAATGAAATATTAGTGGGCAACCCCCTTGGGTCCTCTCCTGCCCTGGGAGCTTTTCTATCCTCTCAATAAATCCTGCTTTCTTTCTTTTTTTGAATTGGAGTCTCACTGTGTAACTCAGCTGATCCTTCCGCCTCAGCCTTCCAAGTAGCCGGAACTACAGGCATGTGCCACCACGCCCGGCTAATTTTTTTATTTATTGTAGAGATGAGTTCTCACCAAGTTGCCAGGGCTGATCTCGAACCTGTAGATTCAGGCAATCCTATCACCTTGGCCTCCCAAAGTGCTGGGATTATAGGCATGAACCACCGCGCCTGGCCTAAATCCTGCTTTCTTTAAAAAAAAAAAAAAAGAAAGAAAAATAAGTATTAGTAACCCTTTTTTCTGTCTCCTTTGCTATGCCCAGAAGTATCTGCACTTCCAAGTATGACAAACTCTTCGGGAAATGGAGACTCAGTGGCCAGCCCACATGTGGTTACCTCACACCAGTCAAAAGTGACTGTGGAAAGGTGAGTTTTCACTGACACATAAAGTCAAGCATTACCGTTTTTACCCCACCAGCTCCACCAGAATTTCCTGGAACTGACAGAATTTCAAAGTTTTAACATTAAGATTTATTTTTGAGAAGGTTCATTGATTTTTGGCTGAGCTAGTAATTCTGTACTTTGAGAAAGCAGAAACATCTTTTTTCTTGAGTCTTTAAATGTGATGAGGAAATTTTAGTGTGACTATTAATATTAGAAATAAGAATTTGTTAGTTTCCTTTGAGTAGATTTAACCTGATCTGGACCATATCCACATTCTTTAATGGTATATATGGTATATAGCAATTGTATTTTAGCTATACATCATATTATAGTGAGTCATGGGTTTGATCCATATAAGAGTCATGTAAATGCCAATATTTCTTGTGCTATATTATTAACAATGTTACTTGATTCTATATTATTATTCTATAATTAATTCCTAGTGAAGAGTCAAACAGTTTCTAAAATCAGTTGAGAAAGGAATATAAATAGCAAAACATGGAACCAACCTAGGTGCCCATCATCAGTGGACTGGATAAAGAAAATGTACATATGTACCATGGAGTACTATGCAGCCATAAAAATAAAAGAATAAAATTGGGCCGGGCCCAGTGGCTCATACCTATAATCACAGTACTTTGGGAGGCTGAGGTGAGAGGATTGCCTGAGCCCACAGGTTCGAGACCAGCCTAGGCAACTTGGTGAGACCTCATCTCTACATAAATTAAAAAATTAGCCAGCCGCACGCTTGTGGTTCCAGCTACTTGGAAGGCTAAGGCGGAAGGAACACCTGTGCCCAGCAGATTGAGGTTGCGGTGGCCGTGAGCATGCCACTACACTCCAACCTGGGTGACAGAATGAGGCTCCAACTCAACAAAAAATAAAATGAAATCGTGTCCTTTGTAGCAGCATAGATGCAACTGGAGACCATTATTCTAAGTGAATTATCACAGAAACAGAAAACTGAATACACTTATAAGTAGGAACAAACCACTGAAGACACACAGGAATAAGGATGAGAACAACAGGCCTGAAGTGGGGAGGGAGGTAAGGGTTGAAAAACCACCCCCTGGGTACCATGCTCACTACCTGGGCAATGAACTCAATAGAAGCCCAGACATTGCGTGCCCCTTGAGTCTAAAATAAAACAACGTAAAGAGAAATAAATAAATATGTTGAAATCCACTGGGGAAAAAACGAGTATTAAAATAAAGGCGTATAGAGGGCAATCACTCTGTGGTTCTCCCCATGTATACGTTAATAAAATTTGTATGCCTTTTCTCCAAAAAAGAGAGAGAGAGGAAAAGTAGACTGAAGAAAGATTTCCTTTCTCTTCCTTACAATTATATCCTAGGAGCGTTTTCAAAAATGAAAATTCAGGATAACCTGCCTAAAAATTCAGTCATAGAGAACTTCTGCAGAAATACTTTTAATACTGTTCAAAATGTTAGCTATGACTTTTTTGATTGAGAAATCTACTTAACTATTTTATGAGTCTTCCTATCTTTAATGCCAGTCTTTGCTACCAGCAGAGAATTGAAGGTCCTCATTTTTCTGTAATCTAAAAGCACATAATTGCTTCTCAGCCTTTTGACCAAGATCAAGTATAAAACACATAAACTATATAACATTTTATAATGTAATTGACAGCAATTAAAAGATAAGTCATCCTACTATTATTACCTTCTTGGAACAATGGAATTCTTATTTATTTTTTGCCTCTGTAATACTGAAGAACATAATGTTCCTGAGAGATCTTTTTTTTTTTTTTTGAGACCCAGGTCTCTGTCATTCAGGCTGCAGTGACATGATCATAGCTCACTGCAGCCTTGATCTTCTAGGCTCAAGGGATCCTTCTGCCTCAGCCTCCCAAGGAGTTGGGACTACAAGTGTGTATTGCTATTTCTGGTTGATTTTTTTTTTTAACTTTGTAGAGACAGTGTCTGCCATGTTGCCCAGACTGGTCTTGAACTCCTGATCTCAGGCAATCCTCCCACTTTGGCCTCTCAAAGTGCTAGCATTTCAGGCATGAGCTACCTCACCTGACCCCCTGAGAGAGCTTAATAATAATCTCTCAAATATGTGAATAAATTTGTCATAATTACCTAAGGTGTATGTTAATTTTTTTTAGTCTTAGATTTTCCCAAAAATAATTTTATTTCCTTTATGATGTTCAATTCATTGACTTCAAAGATTTTTAGGAAAGAATAAAAGGTACTACAGAGAGGATCCTATTATAAGGAATAGGAAATGACACACTATATACTATGCATCCTAACGCATACTATTAAGCCACTGATAATTCTTTCTGATCAATAAAGTTAATTTATGCATTAACTGACACTCTTCAATAGTAAAATCACCAAGCAATTAACCATCATGTAAGAACTTGTAACATAATTTACTATATAAAATGATATATTAGCAAAATTTTTTTTTATTTTAGTCTACTTTGTACAAAGAAAAGCAAGTTTGTAATTAAACCAATATTAACTTACTGGTGTCATCCATCCTTACCAAAAGAATAAATTGTCCTCTATCATATGTGTAAATTGATTGCTGATTAACCATTAGAAGAAATATAAGCATAGACTTTTTCTGCTTTTACATAACTATATAGAAAGATCCAGATCAGAATCAGATATAAGCATCAGAATGTAAGAATAACTCTGGCTGGACACAGTGGCTCATGCCTGTAATTGCAGCACTTTGGAAGGCCAAGGAGGGAGGATTGCTTGAGAATAGCCTGGGAAACATAGCAAGACCCCATTTCTACAAAAACTAAGTTGGGCATAATGGCATGCACCTGCAGTTCCAGTTACTTGGGAGGCCGAGGTAGAAGGACTGCCTGAACCCAGGAGGTCAAGGCTGCAGTAAGCTGTGATCCATGCCACACACTCTGGGCAACAGAGTGAGACCCTGACTCAAAAAAAAAAAAAAAAGAAAGAAAGAATAACCCTAACAGATCAAACTGTTGGCTCTCTTCTCCAGTGTGTTTCTCTCTTAAAGGAAAAAACAGTTATAAAAGATTCTCAGACTTCCTTGTATTATTTTTACAAATATAAACTTGAGTTTAAAATTTCTATAGCTCTTGTTCATCTATAAAGCAAAGACAAGTCACAAATTTAAGTAAAAAATAAAGCTATTAGACCAAGAACGTTCAAATTACTATAAAGAATGGTGTTTTCCTGAAATAAAGCAGACACTATACACGTGGTACTGACTGATCTGTTTTGCATTAGGGATGGTTATACTACCATGAGTTGTTGATAATTCATGACCGCTTTTCTTTTTTTTTTTTTTTGAATCAGAGTCTCACTCTGTCCCCCAGGCTGGAGTGCAGTGGCTACTCATGGCTACCACAGCCTCAACCTGCTGGGCTCAGGTGATCCTTCCTCCTCAGCCTTCCAAGGACTGGAACTATAGGCATGTGCCACCATGCCTGGCTAATTTTTTTTATTTACTGTAGAGACGAGGTCTCGTCATGTTGCCCGGGCTGGTCTTGAACCCATGGGCTCAGGCAGTCCTCTTACCTCCGCCTACCAAAGTGCTGGGATTCCAGGCATGAGCCACCATGCCCAGCTCGCTTTTCTTTTTAAACTGCTTTAAAACCTCAAACCTTTTTTCATACAATGTGCTCTGATGTCACTTGGCTTTTACGTGGCACTAGCATAATATTTATTTAGCCAGTTCAACCTAGTTCAGTCCAGTTGTCATTAGCCATTGTTGAGTAAGCTGGTGCTACCTGATACCAGTATGCCATGAAATACAAACACAGAATGAAGCACTAAAATCATGTCGTAAAACTCAGCTTCGTGATAATCAGTCAGATAGATGATCAGACTATTGATTTTTCAAACATTTTATCTGAGTGAAACATAAATTTTTTAAAATTATGTAAAAAACAACGCCAGTTTGATAAACAATCCATTTCAGAATGATGCTGGCCTATTGAGAATGTTTAATAGTTAAGTGTGTTCCCTACTGGATGACACACAGTTTGTGATATGAGCCTAAGAAATTCTGCATTCCTTAATTATTTTTACTTTATTATTTTATTATTTATTTGTTTGTTTATTTATTTATTTTTGAGTTGGGGGTCTCACTCTGTCACTCAGGCTGGAGTGCAGTGGCACGCTCACAGCCACTGCAACCTCAACCTACTGGGTTCAGGTGATCCTTCCACTTCAGCCTTCCAAGTAGCTGGAACTACAGGCACATGCCACCACACCCAGCTAATTTTTTGACTTATTGTAGAGACGAGGTCTCACCATGTTGCCCAGGCTGGTATGGAACCCGTGAGCTCAGGCTGTATTCTCTCCTCAGCCCTCCCAAAGTGCAGGGATTATAGGTGTGAGCCACCACCCTGCCCCCTTCATTATTTTTAAATTTGTCATCCTTAAATTTACCAGATCAGTCTTGAAACAATCTGTATTTTCCTTTGTATCACCTCTTATAGCAACAAATACAACAAAAGAAATGCAGAGAGAAGTGCTTCTGTTTCTCTTATAGATGCTCTTTGCCATTTCAAAGTTAGGACCGTAGCTATTATAACTAGGTTTTAAGGCCTAAGTCCTTTTTCACACTTCCCATGCCCTTCCTAGTTTTGTGGACTTTATTCCTTGTCTGCTTTCATCTTATATATGGAGTATTCCTAGGATGCTTAGTTTACCAGTCAGAGTCTAATCAGGAGAGAAGAACCATAGACTTAAAACCAGGGAATGTTTAAAGAATAATTAGCTAAGACTTGGGATTGGAGTTACAAGGCTTTGGCTTGTAAAAAATAAAGAGAACTTATCTGGCCATGGCAGCTCACACCTGTAATTCTAGCACTTTGGGAGGCCAAGGTGGGAGGATTGCTTGAGTCCAGGAGTTCAAGACCAGCCTAGGCAACATAGTGAGACCTGCTCTCTGCAAAAATTTAAAAAAAAATTAGCTGCGCATGGTAGCATGTGCCTGTAGTCCCAGCTACTTGGAAAGCTGAAGCAGGAGGATTGCTTGAGCCTAGGAGGTCAAGGCTGCGGTGAACAATGATCATGTCACAGACTGGGCAACAGAGTGAGACCCTGACTCAAAAAAAAAAAAAACAAAAAAAAAAACAAGGGGGAAGCACATAACCTCACTAAGAGTACCTTATCCTAAACCCTGGGAAGTGAGGACCAGTGGGAGGCCCAAACTTCACCTGTATGTATACCGCTTATGTACCTAATGCTTACTTGTATCCCACATTTTGAAAATAAAATAAAGAGGAGGAAAAAAGTGAAATAAAGACTAAAAGACCTCTAAAGAACACAGAAGTAGCAGATATAAGGAGCAATCACATCCCTAGGGCTGTACCCAAGGAAGAGCCCTCATCCCTCAGGGCTGCAATCCATACCTGTTGGAGAAGGTATTACTGGTGACTCACTAGATGCCAGAGAAGTTGCTGTGGTTTCCTGCCAGCAGAACTTCCAGACATCCACCCTCTAGAGTGCCTGGGAAAACTGCTCACTGGGAGATGTCTCACCATAAGCACTCTACCGCGGATCTGCCCCAGAGCGGTGCTGGAGTAAGCTGCTGGCCTCTGTATACTGTGGGAGCTAGACACTGGGAAAGCCACGTGTGTGTGCCATCTTCTCATGCCCAGTACTGTATTGGCTTTCGGTGTTTGTTTTTGTTTTTACAGTGATTCCCAGTTGTCTTCCATTGTGTCTGATTGTTTTCCATCTTTTTTTTTTAAGTCGCAGTCTCACTTTGTCATTCAGCCTGGAGTGCAGTGGCATACTAATGGCTACCACAGTCCTGACCTCCTGGGCTCAGGCGATCCTTCCACCTCAGCCTTCCAAGGAGCTGGAATTACAGGCTCGTGCCACCATGCCCGGCAGTTTTTTTTATTTATTGTAGAAAAGAAGTCTCGCCAATTTGCCCAGGCTTGTCATGAACCTCTGGGCTCAGGCAGTCCTCTTGTCTCTGCCTGCCAAAGAGCTGATTATTACAGGCATGAGTCACCACACACCAGGCCTAGTTTTCCATCTTTAAAGGATGGTTCAGCTTATAGTTTCCTAAACCCACCGATTTTACAAAGTAGCTGAATTGTCACTCGTTTAATAATTTTCCCTGTTACCCTCAAGGGACTTTTTATAACTTGCATTTTCAAGAATAAGCATATCTGCATACCTAAATTTTGTCCTCCTTTTCTTCCGGTGACTGTAAAAGCCCTAGCACTAATGCCTGGGGCTCTCTGCCCAGTACACTCTTTCATCTAGAGAAGGACCTGCTTATTCCTATCTTTAATATCCATCCCTAAGACAGTTTGCCATTTGTGAATATACATTCCCTTTGACTCAATGGAGACTGAAGTTTTCAAGCATCTTTATCTCTGAAATCCTGTTAAAGACTTTAAAGTACAAATAAGGCCAGGCACGGTGGCTCATACCTATAATCCCAGCACTTTGGGAGGCCAAGTTGAAAGAATTGCCTCAGCTCATAGGTTTGAGACCAGCCTGAACAACTTGGCAAGACCTCATCTCTACAATAAATCAACAAATTAGCCAGGTGTGGTGGCGTGTGCCTGTAGTTCCAGCTACTTGGAAGGCTGAGGCGGAAGGATCACCTGAACCCAGTAGGTCAAGGCTGCGGTGGCCGTGAGCGTGCCACTGCATTCCAGTCTGGCTGACAGAGTGAGACTTCAACTCAAAAAAAAAAAAAAGTACAAATAAATCACATCCATGGATATCCCCTTTCACGCTGAGTTTTGACTCGATCTTAAAATCACTTGCAAAATCATTTTTTACCTGAGTGTATTATATTCAGTGAAGCGTTCCATGATCCTTGTGATCAGCCGGCTTCTTTTTTCAATACCCTAGTGTGGCCCCAAAAGTGGAGTTACAGATCCCTCCAGCTTGTGAGTTAAATCACTGATTGGAGATGCACAGGGTCCCTTCCAAAGAACTTGATGTGGGTCATACTCTGAAAAGTCACCATGACAAATCCTGCAAGCAGGGTGGCAGGGTGTGTTTTTTGACCAGAAAACACTACTCCTCAAATTGGGAAAAGTTTCACTTTTCCTAATGTCTTGAGAACCTAATACATTGGTTTGCCTTCTTCTAAGGAAGAATAAATGCTGCAAATCAGATGACACCAGCCCCTCCCACCCCCAGGGATATGTCAGCAAACTGTCCAGCAGCACCACGGGAGGATGGTGTCACCCTAACATTACTTTCCCTGGTAGCTGAGAACTTCTGTTCCAGAGGCTAAGAAACTCTGCTGTGTACACAGGCTACCATGTGCTCCTAATACTCTCTTATGCTCCTTCATAGCCATGGGGGAGCTGGCTTTTCGACAGAATGTTCCTCTTCTCTTAAGTGAGACGTTTTTCTTTTACTTGTTTCTTTTTTTAATAATTATTTTATATTTAAAATGTGGGGTACCTTCGTGGTCATCATACAGGTAAAGTGTGGGTACTCTTATTGATGTTATGTGAGGTTTTTCATGATTTTGGTGTTTGACCTAATTTTTTCCCTCCAAATCTTATGAGTTCATCACTGCTCTTGGTTTGACCTGAAGAAAGAGTAATGCTCCTAAGCCCCTGTCATTCAGACAGGAACAGATGTATCCCTTTCAATTTAAAAGTTAGTTGCTATGGCAACCCCCTCGGGTCCCCTCCCACTGTGGGAACTTTTCTGTCCTCTCAACAAATCCTGCTTTCTCACTAAAAAAAAAAAAAAGTGGTTGTAACATGTTTATTAAATTTCAAGAAAAAAGGCTCTGGCTCTAATAAGCTAGGTGGACTGTCAGATTTCCACCATGATCTCAATCCCTCCCTATACACACTTTTTTTTTTTTGAGTCAGGGTCTCACTGTGTCACCCAGGCTGGGGTGCAGTGGCATGATCACAACAGTCATG
>CAUYQG010125537.1:0-14966 GCA_963574415.1 Tarsius wallacei | reverse complement strand
AATATAGCACTTTACCTGCAAATGCTTCATCATTTTTCTCCTAAGAACAAGGAGTTCTCCTATGATTTAGGAAAAAAGTATGTGTGTGTTTGTGTTTGTTTGTTTTGAGTTGGAGTCTCACTCTGTCGCCCAGACTGAAGTGCAGTGGTACGCTCCCGGCCACCACAGCCTCAACCTGCTGGGATCCGGCGATGCTTCCGCCTCAGCCTTCCAAGTAGCCGGAACTACAGGCGAGCGCTACCACGCCCGGCTAGTTTTTGATTTATTGTAGAGACGAGGTCTCACCAAGTTGCCCGGGTGGGTCTTGAACCTGCGGACTCAGGCAGTCCTCTCACCTCGGCCTCCCAAAGTGCTGAGATTACAGGCTGAGCCACCGAGTTCGGCCCAGGTTTTTTTTTTTGTTTTTTTTTAATTGTAAAGATACCCTTTTTGTTAGCAATTAAGAAGTCACCTGTCATGTTATTCTTTGAAACTGTGTGAGTCGTCTTCTTAATAATCTTTCACCCAGCAGATTTGGCATTCATTGATTTTTACCTTTAACAGCTATTATTATGATGGTTATGATATTTCTATTATTCCTTTCTCACTTGTTAGTTGTTTCTCTTCTATAAAAAGTAGTTTTCCTTTCTCTTCCTCCTCCCTCACTTAAAAAAAATTATATCAGTATAAACTCATGGATTCTTTTTTACTCAGTGTGTTAATAATTTGTTATCATCACTATTCTTTCTGACAAATTATTCCATATATGGCCAACAGGATGCCTTCAAGCTGGGTCCCAAGCTTTTTTTATATGCCCTCATCATTCCTTGAGTATTTATTTTTTGGGCACAATAAGATGTCCTGGGCTTCCTACTGTACCCCTGGAATCACATCATATGAGCCATTATCTTTTCAAAGAATATATGGTCATTTGTCATGTTAAAAGAAATTGTTTTGCCCATCCCCTTGAGGAAATAATACATTAACATAATGTATTTGATTTGTAAAGCTTGAGTGTAGTTATATTAAAAGGAAAATGATATCATTTGTTTAAAGCTGTCACGGTGACTGAACTTTTTTTTTTTTTTGAGTTGGAGTCTCACTCCATCACCCAGACTGGAGTGCAGTGGCCGCTCCCAGCCACCGCAGCCTCAACCTGCTGGGCTCCAGCAATCCTACTGCCTCAGCCTTCCAAGTAGCTGGAACTACAGGCACGCGCTACCACACCCGGCTAATTTTTTTTTTTTATTTATTGTAGAGATGAGGTCTCACCTGCCCAGGCGGGTCTCGAACCCGCGGGCTCAGGCAATCCACTCACCTCAACCTCCCAAAGGCACGGGATTACAGGCTGAGCCACCGAGCCCGGCTGACTTTGTTCACTTTTGAGGCTGGACTGTGGGTTGGTGGCTGTACTTTTTGCAGTTTTGAGGTTTAATGAGGGGGAAGCTGTGACTCAGAATCTATCTGCAGATTTTAGTATCCACCAACAGGTGTATGGGCACATTGGAACCCATTTCCCACTGCCTTACAATCTGTCCTTGCAGCTGGGTTTAGGTTTGCTCCCTGGAACAAAAGGAGGTATGAAAAAGGAAAATAATGGAAGAAGGGTGTGTCAAGAGGAAGTTAGAGAGAGAATAGTGAGAGGGAAAACAGACATACATACCAGCTAACAAATAAAAAAGAGACACAAGGCCAGAAAACAGTGAAAAACAGACACACAAACAAAATTCCCTATAGCATACCAGTAATCACACAAAGACAGCCCAATAAAATTATGCCTTTTGGTGCATTTTTCCCAACACAAACAGGCAGTCTAAATAAAAAAGGAAACAAAAGTGAGCAAACAAATGGTTAAAACAATAAAATCAAAAATCAAAATAAGAAACCAGACTAGTTCTGGAATCTTTCCTGAATGTCTAAAGTCTCTTCAGCTCTGATCTCTAGCCTCTCCCCTTTGCTTTCATTGCAGACAGATAGATTACTCCCAGCTTGGGTTGGTTCCCTTGGCTTGCTGCCTGAGAGGTCTGTGACAAGGCTGAGTTGCCTGTATCTGATTCAGCATAGGGGAGGGCCTTTTTTCTCCTGTTTAGTGATGTTACCTTAGAAACCAAGGTGGAGGCTGCTCATAGATGGGTGGGGCAATGCAAATCTCTTCCTGGAAAATGGCCGAGGTGGGCAGCTCCTCTTTCACAGATTCTTTCTCTCCACCCATCCTTTCTCCCCACTCATCCGAGTCTGTGGTCCATCCACTATGATGGGCTGTGGTGGTGTGTCTCCCGCGTTAGGCACCAGGGATCAGCAACACAGCTGGGTGCTGGATCTGGTGTGCCACCAGCGGCCTGGTGTAGAGGAGGGAGCTGGGAATTCCTTCTTCTAGATCTGAGAGCTGAGAGCGACTGATCAGCACCTCCTTAAGATATACTGTTCCCTTCTACAACCATGGGGTCCCACGCTGGGTGCCTCAGCCAGAACAGGGACTGGAGCTCCAAAGGGTGGGTGGTGAGTGGTGACAGTGGCTTTGGGTCCCGCACAGGGCACTTCAGCCAGGAGTGGAACCGGTATCTCTGAGGGGCGGGAACCTAGAGCCTCCCTGGGTGATGGCGGCTTGAAATAGGGCTGGGCCGAGGACCCAGAATCCAGTGTGGGTAGCTGGAACTCTGAGGAGCAAGCACCAGGTCGCTGGGCTAGATGCCCAGTCAGAAAGGGAGCTGGCAGCGGCTGATGCCAGGCGGATCAGTGTAGCCAGCAAGGGAACCCAGATCTCCACAAGGCAGTATCCAAGGGCCTCCACAGGCAGCAGCCGGCGACTTGGGGCCAGGTGAGATGTAGTAGCTGGGGAGGGAGCTGGGATCTCCACATGGCCGGGGACTGGGGCTGCCTATGGTGGAGCAGCAGCAGCTGAGGGGCCGCAATAGCCACCCTTGCATGGGACCGAGGGTCTCCAGGCCTCGAACTGGTGCGGCTGGCAGTGGGCAGGGGTGTGGGGGAAGGAAGGAAGAGTCTTTTTGGGAACTCACTTTCGGAGAATCTCACAGTCCCATCTATGCCGTCACCATCTTACCGGAGCTCCAAGTAATTATTTCAAGAGGCCAAACTCAAGAGTAATTGGACTTCCTGAGGCAGACTGACAGAGACAACCCTGGTATGTTCCATGAAATTATCCAAGAAAACTTCCCTCATCTCAACAGTGATACAACCATTCAAACACAAGAGATTCGGAGAACCCCTGTGAGATATCAAATGAGAATACCAACTCCTAGACACATAGCAATTCGCCTACACAAAGTAGGTATAAAAGAAAAAACCCTAAAGACAGCAAAAGAAAAAGGTCAGACTGCCTACTGGGGAAGACCAATTAGAATAGCAGTAGATTTATTTACAGAAACATTTCAGGCTAGGAGAACTTGAAGCCCAATCTTCAAAGTTCTCAAGATAAACAATTTCAACCAAGAATTTCCTAGACAGCTAAGCTAAGCTTCATCAGTGATGGAGAATTGAAAGCTTTTCCAGACATTCAATCCCTAAGAGTTTATGCAGCCTCCAGACCAGCTCTACAAGAAACATTTAAGAAAGTATTAAACACAGAAGAAAGGGAAAAAAGAACAATAACACCCTTCACAAAAATGCAGGAAAAAAGAGTGAAAATGCACATGAATCAACTCAAAAATCAAAAGAAAGACAATAAACAACAACAAAAACAACAAACTCTATAAGAACCTCATGACAGGAATAAACTCTCACGTTTCAATAATTAGCCTCAATGTGAATGGACTAAATGCACCACCGAAAAGACATAGAATGGAAAATTGGATAAAATATCATGAGACAACAATATATTGTCACCAAGAGACACATCTCACCAGAAAGGACACTCACAGACTCAAAGTAAGAAGATGGGAAGCAAAATTTCAGGTGAATGGAACTCAAAAGAAAGCAGGAGTCACATCAGACAAAATACCCATAAGCCTATCAAAATTAAAAGATATGGAAGTTTACTACATAATGATAAAAGGTTCAAACCATCAACAGGAAATATCCATCCTAAACATATATGCACCCAACATAGGAGCACCAATTTTCATCAAACAGCGTCAAGGTAAACTAAAAAAGGTATTGACCTAACACTATCACAGCTGGGGCCTTAAATACCCCCAGACACAACCCTAGACATACCACCAAGACAAAAAATCAACAAGGCTCTGGAATCTCAATGTGACTCTTGACCAAATGGACTTTACTATATACCTACAGAACACTCTACCCAACAACCACAGGATATACATTCCATTCATTACCACATGGAACATACTCTAAGATCAACAACATTCTTGGCCATAAATCAAGAATAAACAAATTTCATATGATTGAAATTTTGCCATGCATCTTCTCAGACCACAATGGAATAAAAATAAATATCATTACCAACAAAGTTTGCCCAAAACCCACAAAGACATGGACACTAAACAGTATGATACTAAGCAACTCCTGGGTCAACATGGAAATCAAAACAGAGATTAAAAGATACCTGGAAACAAATGAAAATGAAGAAACATCTTACCAAAACCTCTGTGATGCCATGAAATCAGTAGTAAGAGAGGAATTCATATCTCCACAAACACACGTGAAGAAAATGGAAAGATCACAAGTTAACAACCTAACAAATAACCGGAGGGAGTTGTAAAAGCAAGACCACCGTAATCCTAACTTCAGCAGAAGAATCCATACAATCAAAATAAAAGACAAAAAGATAATACAAAAAAATCAACCAAAAAAATGCTGGTTTTTTTTACAGGATAAACAAGATTGATGGTCCCCTAGTGAGACTGATCAAGAAAAAGAGAGAAAAAGTCCAAATAAACACAATTAGAAATGCAAAATATTAAGTCGCAACTGACCCTGAAGAAATACGAAAGATTATCAGAGACTACTGTTTACACATATGGAAACAAACTTGAAAAGCTAAAGGAAATGGAGGACTTTCTGACATCACACAACCTTCCCAAGTTGAAACAAAAAGAAATCAAGACCCTAAATAGACCAATAACAATCCAGGAAATTTATTATGTCATAAGAAAATTACCTACAGAAAAAAGTCCTGGACCAGATGGCTTTCCAGCAGAATTCTACAAAACATACAAGGCAGAACTGATACCAAACCTACTGAAAGTATTCCAGGCAATTGAGAAAGATAGAACTCTTCCCAAATCATTGTACGAAGCTAGCATCACATTGATACATAAACCAGATAAAGACCCAACAAAGAAAGAGAACTACTGGCCAATATTCTTGATGAACATACATGCTAAAATTCTCAAAAAGATCCTTGCAAATTGGATTCAGCAACACATCTTGAAAATCATCTACCACGACCCAAGTAGGCTTCATCCCAGGGACGCAGGGCTGGTTCAACATTCGTAAGACTATAAACGTAATTAAATATATCAACAGATGTAAAAACCAAAGCTACATGATTATATAATTAAAGGCAGAAAAAAGTTTTCCAAAAAAAAATTGGAAAATCCAGCACCCCTTCTTGATAAAACCCACAAACATCTAGGCATAGATGGAACATACCTCAAAATAGTAAGATCCATCTACAAGAATCCCACATCCAGCATACTGCTGAACAGACAGAAGCTGGAGCCATTTCCCCTGAAAATCAGAACAAGACAAGGATGCCCACTCTCACCTCTCCTTTTCAACATAGTTTTGGAAGTTCTAACTAGAGCATTCAGACAAGAGAAGGAGAACAGTGGTATCCAAATGGGAAAAGAGGAAGTCAAGTGATTCTATACCTCAAAAACCCAAGAGAATCTGTGAAAAACATCCTTGCAATGATAAAGGACCTTAGCAAAATTACAGAGTATGAAATCAAGGTGCAAAAGACAGTCGCATTTCTAAACACCAACAATAGACAAACAGAAGCTCAAATAAAAAGCACAATCCCATTCACAATAGCCAGAAAAAATATCAAATACCTAGGCATATTCCCCCAGAGATGCAAAAGACTTGTACAATGAAAAGTACAAAACACTGCTCAAAGAAATCAAAGATGACACAAACAAATGGAAAAATATTCCATGCTCACAGATTGGAAGAATCAACATTGTTAAGATGTCTATCCTACCCAAGGCAATCTACAGATTTGGTGCATCACCCATTAAATTACCAGCAGCATTCTTCTCAAAACTGGAAATGACAATACAGGAATTCATATGGAAACATAAATGACCATGAATCACCAAAACAATCCTCAACAACAACAACAACAAAAAACAAAAAACAAAAAACAAACAAACAAACAAAAAAAGCAGGAGGTATCACACTACCAGACTCTAAACTCGATTATAAAGCTACAATAATCAAGACAGCCTTATATTGGTACAAGAACGGGCATACAGACCTATGCAACAGGATTGATATTCCAGAAACAAAAACCTAAATTTTCCAACCAACTCATCTTCCACAAAGCCCCCACCACCAATGACTCCTCTGGGGAGAGGAGTTCCTATTCAATAAATGGTGCTGGGAAAACTGGCTGACCACAAGCAGAAGATTTAAACAAGATTTCTACCTATCACCATACACAGAAGTCAACACTAAATGGATCAGAGTCCTAAATGCAAAACCTCGAACTATAAGAACCTTAGAAAATGCAGGAGACACTCTTATAGAAATTGGAACTGGCAACCAATTCCTGATCAAAACCCCAAGTGCCCATGCCATGAGATAAGATAGACAAGTGGGACCTCATCAACCTGACAAGCTTCTGAAAAGCCAAAGAAACCATTAAGAGAATGGAGAGACAGCCAACAGACTGGGAAGATATATTTGCCAATGATACATCTGACAAAGGTCTAATATCTAGGATCTACAAGGAACTCAAGTGTGCCAAAAAGAAAAAAACAAACAGCTCCATTACAAAGTGGGCAAAAGATATGAATAGACAGTTCTCAAAAGAAGACATATACAGATACATGAAAAAGTGCTCAGCCTCACTAGTCATCAAAGAAATGCAAATCAAAACTACACTGAGATACCACTTAACTCCAGTCAGGATGGCTATCATCAATAACAAAAAACAGCAGAGGCTGGAGAGGATGAAGTGAAAAAGGCAACACTTCTACACTGTTGGTGGGAGTGTAAACTGGTGCTGCCTCTGTGGAAAACTGTGTTGCTGTTTCTAAAAGATCTAAAAATCGACCTTCCATAGGACCCTGCAGTCTCCCTACTGGGAATACACCCGGAAGAACTCAAATCACTCTATAGAAAAGATACCTTACCTGCACACGTATGTTTATCGCAGCATTGTTCACAGTAGCAAGAACATGGAACCAACTGTGCTACCCATCAAAAAAATACTGGATAAAAAAAATGTGGTACATATTCATGATGGAATATTATGCAGCCATAAAGAAGAACAAAATCATGAACTTCACAGAAACCTGGATGGACTTAGAGTGATCTTTCACAGAAACATATAACTGAGTACCACATGTTCTCACTCATAAGTGGAACTTGAACCATTATTGTAATACTATAAGAAAAGAATTGGCAGTAGCAGGAAACTGCCGGGAGTTGGGTGGGTAAGCATAATTGTCAGTAGTGGATGGAAGTCTGCCTGGGAAAGGGTAGGCACACCTCATCAACAACCCTGAATTGTACCCCACATCTTTAAAATAAAAAAAATTAAAAGTTAAAAAAATAAAAAAAAAAAAAAAAAAACCAGCGTGATACTCTAAACATCTAGCCCTTGGATTCTCAAATTTATTTGTTGATATATCTTGTTTGATATCCTGGGTTTACATTTATTTGTCATAGTTTTATGTTTTATGTATTTTTACATCTTCTATATTTCTCTATTCAATTTTCATTTTATATTTCTAGTTTTCAGTGACTAAATCTTTTTTTTTTATTTCAATAACGAGGAGTATACATATTGTTTGGTATCAGAAATCACATTGGGACCACAAACTCATAATTATTTAGTGTTACAAATCTGTCAGATTCTTTCCAAAGAAGGCCAGGAAAACATTCTCTGGTTAAATATGAAGTTATCTCTCCAAGTAGCATTGTCAGGAATTTATAGGAAGAAGCTCTTCACTCTTCAACCTTGTCTCCCAATGTTTTTTGCTCATGTGTTTGTTGTATGTATGTTTTCCTGAAAAATGTATTGAAACCTGGAAAGCAGGAGGAAATTTCTATTATGCTTTACAGTTAGGCTTAGCCCCCAAATCCTTTGTAAGATACCAGTTTTGTATCAATTTCAATGGCTTTCTCAGTTCTGATAGAACAATAGATATATGGAAAAATGTTAAAATAAAGTAGTAGCTTTCTATTTTTAAAGTAATTTTTAAACCAACATGATCTTTACATACAAAATTATACAGATTGGTTTCATATATACAAATGAATCTTAACATAGTCTTCTGTAAAGTCAACATTGTCAGATAAAGCTATCATTATGAACAATAATATACAAACAAGAGACAGTTGTTTTTCTTTTGACCGATCACGGAGTGTGTATAATTTTTTATAAAACTGTATAATTATCACAGTGAATGAATAAACAAGCTGCCATGTGCCTGGAAATGTCAAGACTCAGTGCTTAAATCTAGAAATTCTACAGAACTGCTAGTGCCACAGCTCTGACATTAAAAAAAAAGAAAAAAGAAAGAAATCATTTTAGGAGAATTTAAAAATCTTACACTTTTTACTCTGGTTATAATTACATATTTACTTTTGAAGTTTGCCATATACCCTAAGGGACAATTTCAGTGCTTCAGGTTACAGATGGGGTGAAGGTAGTGTTAGAGAATGTAGAAGAGACTAAAACACAAATTGTAGGTGTTTTCTAAGCCATCAGTTCTTCCTGACAAAAATAACACAAGAAGCTGAATAATTTTGAATGTGAAACCTTCAGTTTTGGCATCATGCTAAAATTCATTCTTCTCCTTCAGAGCATATGTCAAGGTTTTTCAAAATGCAATGTATATTCATATATACATATGTGTGTGTGTATTTATTTTAGTTATATTGTATATTTAGCTATGTGAGAACTAAAGTCAAGCCAATTAAGGATCAAGAGAAATTCTGCTACTCATCCAAAAATACAACATTGTTTTTAAAAAACATGTTTTAGGATGCTTTGAACTATATGCACCCATTGCACAAGAACTGGTTGTACCAGGAGTGTGTCACTGGAAGGGTTTTTCTTGGCTCTCATTCTTTTATGCCACACCATTCTTGTGCTATTTCTCCTCTTGACAATCTTTCTTCTCCCTTACACAAGACATGCTAAGTAAGCGCCTTATTTTCAAAGTGTGACATTCTTACTGCTGCACCATATAAATCCGTTTCTCTTTATAGATATGGAACTGTCCTTAGCAAGGTCATCAGTGACAGAACAGGGAGCCTAACATTTCTGTTCAAAAGTCCATGTTCTGTTTCCCTCATAATATCCTTTTCTATATTATAGGTTTATTTCTTCAAAGACCTTTCAAAATGACATAGTATTAAATTGATAGTACATTCTATGCTAACTCAGAAAGCTGAAAAAGATGTAGGCATTTCACTCTTTGATGCAGAAACAGATAATTAGCATGTTTACAGGAACATTTGCTTTTTTTCTGATGGTTAAGCAGAGTGAGATAGATACTTCAGCAGAGTTAGCAAGGTTTCTGGGTTTCTCCTTAGGTAACCATTTTTACAAATTTTGTTTTATTAATACAATTTGGGATAATCTTGATCTCAGACTATTAACAATGTATATCTAAATATAATTTCAATTTTAAATTGAGATGCAAATTACTGACAAATTGGCTAAGGGCAAATTTTGTTTGGTTAATGATTTTTCTTTTTTGTAATGCAAATTTAAAACATACAGAAAAGCAAACGGAATAATTTAGTAGGTACCAATATTCAACAAGATTTAGCAACTGTTAATACTTTTATTATTATTATTTTTTGAGTTGGAGTCTCACTCCATCACCCCGACTGGAGTGCAGTGGCCATTCCCGGCCACCGCAGCCTCGCCCTGCTGGGCTCTGGCGATCCTTCCACCTCAGTCTTCCTAGTAGCTGGAAATACAGGCGTGCGCTATCACGCCCAGCTAATTTTTTGATTTATTGTAGAGCTGAGGTCTCCCAAGTTGCCCAGGCAGGTCTCGAACCCGCAGGCTCAGGCAATCCATTCACCTCAGCCTCCCAAAGCGTGGGATTACAGGCTGAGTCACTGAGTCCGGCTGCAACTGTTAATATTTTACTACAATCGATCCACCTATTCATGCTTTTACTGAAGTATTTTAAAATAAGCTATAATTATAAAACAAATCAGACATAAATAACTCATCTATAGAAAATATGATCATTTTATTAATATAACCACTACGGCATTATCAGACCTAACAAAATAAATAATTCTTCTAATCATCTAAAATCTGGTCCTAGTCACATTTAGCTGGTTATTCACCAGAAATCTTTTATGTCAATTTCATGAAATTTGTTTCCATCAAGAACCATGCATTACATTTGGTTATCGAATCTCTTAAATAGCTTTAAGCTAAAAGGTAGCACTCATCCACACAGAGATACGCATGACTACACACACATTCTTTTTTTTTTCTCCATAGTACTAACTTGTTGAAGAGTGTCTAGGAACTTCTAGATTTGAGTGTTCTCACATTAATTTTACATTCATTCTCTGAATTACTGTAACTGGGAAGTTAGATTTAAAACACTGAACAGGTTCAAGTTAAGCATTTTTTGGCAAAAATATTTCACAAGCAGTGCTCTGGACTTCATGTTGGAAGAAGCCAGGATACCTGGTTGAAGGATGGTAAGGGTCATTACTGAGCGGGGTGATAAAGGTTGGCTCCAACCTATGTTAACAGTAATCTACAGCATTATGCTTCAGTATAGCATAGATATATGGTATCTCATCAGTCTTTCAGTTAATGGTTTTACCATCAATGATGATTATTGTCTGAATCAATGATTTCACTGGAAATTACAAAATGGCATTTTCCTAATTCTATTATTCTAAGTTAAATTGCCATTTTCCAGTTATAAAAGATCTTTCTCTCACCAATAAGGATTATACATGACTTACACTAAAAAAAGTCAGTGTTTAAGACACCTTGTGTTTAAGTATTTATTTTAAAATAAGTATTTGGTGTTAAAGTTACTTAAAATTGTGGCAATTATTTGTTGATTTTGCTTCTGCTAGCTTGAATATCATTATGTACTGATGGGTTTTTTACTTGTGAGGTATATTCCCATTGACATTAGTCTTTCTTTTGTGTGCCACTCAATTCCACTCACCTTTTGTCAGTGGGGCCAACTTTAAACTGACTTGTTTGTCCTTTTGATGAAGCTAAATTCCTTTTCTTGCTTTCTGGTACAATAAAATGTTTCAGAATCAGTTCTAATTTCCCTTATCAAGATTTAGAATTAAACATCCTCCAAAGTAGTCCTAGTACATTTAAGATGCAAATGACAATTAGGGGCCAAATTCTGGCAATAAGAGATACATGTTGCTATTAAAGTACCATTGCCACTAAAGATTTTTGGGAACTAGAGCCAGAATAAAAATGTATATGCATATATTATATATGTAGTTTATGTACTGAATCAAAAATTCAATGATAAGAATCAATATTGAATCAAAAAAAGAATCAATCTAGACAATCTATGATAAGAATCAGTGTTTATATACATATATACTTAAATATGTATACTTTCAGATATATGTATATAATATTAATTTCACTAAAAATATTAGTTCTCCATAATGATGTATTTGTTATTTTATATTAACTATTAATTCTAAATCTTCTTTTAAACATTTGTGCAAGAAATGATTACTGACTTTTTAAGGTTCATATTAAAAGGTCTGAATGTAATTTATTAGCTCTAGTATGCTAATTATCAATCAAACATCTTTAAAACAAAATGTATAACTGTTCAGATTACTGAGAAAGCCAGTTTTTGTATGTTGGTTCCTCAGTATACTTCTTTCTAAAACTGGACAATGTTGTTTGCATTAATTCTCTTGCCATCCCTTTTCTATTCAATTTCAAAGGTAAATCATAAGAACAGAAGATTTTTTTATATCACTGTAAATTCCCTGGAGTTCAGTCTTAGGCAAGGCTTACAATAAGTAAACTCCACGTGAACTATGATAGGAGAGGGAATCAGTAACCTTTGCACTTCTGGAATGTCAAGAAACTCTAACTGAAAACCCCAATGGATTCTTACTGACAGAGATTTTATCTTCTGTTCCTTCTCATCAACACATATACACACAGAGCACGTGACAGCATTTTGAAAAAATAAGCTTACAGGGGTACAAGAAAGTTGTTAAATCATAAATTTTCCTCATGGAAGAAGCAGAGGTAGCTTACTAAGGAAATCACCCTAATTCTACCTGTCTTCTCTTGAACTTCAGTATCAGACTGATATTCCAGTCCCTTGTTATTTTGGGTAAATTACTTAGATTCTTTTTATATACTTGTTATTTTGGGTAAATTACTTAGATTCAGATTTCTTCTCTGTAAAATGAGCATGTTAAAAGTACCAAATTCATAAGGCAGTTTGAATAACTTAATGAGATTTAGGGAATACCTTGGCATGATGAATAGAACAATTGTATGTATGAAGAAGAGAGATCAAAGGAAGATGCGATAGATGAGTAGACAGTTTTTGTTCTGAGAGTCTTTAAGATCTCAGGAGATAAACCAAGTAACAAATTGTGGGTGTCCACAGGGTTGGAAAGCAAATTTTAGTGGAACATTTTTTGGAGTACATTAAGTGAGCCCTGGAATCTCTGTGCTGAAATCGAGTTTAAAGACACTCAAATCAAAAGGTAATTTAGTGCACGGGGAAGTGGGAATTGTAACCTAAAATATCACTCACACCCTTTTGCTATTTTTTATTATTTTAACTTATTAATATATTTCTGTTATTGTCTTAGTGAATGATGGAAGAAATATGACTTAGCTCAGTGAAAAGGAACTGTCTAATGTACAGAGAAAAGTGAAATAACCTCAGCAATCTCATCCTGAGGCAAATATAAGAAATCAATATGGAAGCAGCAATTGATGAAATCTAATATTACATATTCGTAATTTTTCACTTAGATCTGTAAAGAGTGGGGATGTTACTATAAAATTCAATTGTTTTTATTTCCCTTCCTGATATATACACAGTCTACCAACACTCTTTACCTTTGGTGTACCAATGACTAGTGAAAGACAGATGGAAAAAGTAAAATATGGTTGCCTCATCTTTTTCATTCTGTGTCAACATTTCCAGCATGACTGGTTGGCTGATACAAGGTAGCAACTTGACTGAGAAAATTCTCTAAAGCTTCTTGGTAACTGGTGTTTCTTACAACTCCATTGTCTTCTTGCTGCACCAGAAGCAAGTTCTGTTTCAAAGACAAGCATGGTTGTTTGTCAATGTGCCCACATTCTCAG
Organism: Tarsius wallacei; assembly: GCA_963574415.1. Classification (NCBI taxonomy): domain Eukaryota; kingdom Metazoa; phylum Chordata; class Mammalia; order Primates; family Tarsiidae; genus Tarsius; species Tarsius wallacei. Next base: position 1,510 of record CAUYQG010125537.1, on the reverse strand, counting down.
CTGTAACCACAACCCAACACAACACAACTTGTCTTGTCCTGGCTTCTGTGCTTCTGGAGCACTGCAGAAACTGTATGAAAATGGAGCTGTGGTCTACCCATATGCATAGTCTTGTTCCATCAGACTTCCCACACAAAACACAAGTGCACAGAGAAAATTATTACCATTTAAAGATGTCAACAGTAGAGTATTAGGTGTGATACCCTTCTGAGCTCAGGACCCTGTCTGGCTGCACAAGTCACATGTCCAAAAAGCCGTCCCTTTTCTCCAAGTCTTTTCAAGTGGTCTTTGGTTATTTACCAAACTATCTGTGCACCGATGTGTAGCAAATATCTAAATCTTTCAGAAATCTTAGGTCTGGATGTAGAGAATGAAGCAATTTTCTCATCGTATTTTGAATATTGAGAGCTGAAGTTAGTGATTGTGGCCTGATTCCTTCTCACAGAGGGTCTATGTTATTATTTTTGGGTTATTCCATCAGCTTCAAAATTTATAATAGAAATAAATATTATTCTTTTTTATTTTTTATTTTTTTGAGTTGGAGTATCACTCAGACTCAGACTGGAGTGCAGTGGCCGCTCCCGGCCACTGCAGCCTCGACCTGCTGGGCCTCAGTAATCCTTCCGCCTCAGCCTTCCAAGTAGCTGGAACTACAGGCGTGCGCTACCACTCCTGGCTAATTTTTTTTATTTATTGTAGAGATGAGGTCTCACCAAGTTGCCCAGGTGGGTCTCGAACCCTCGGGCTCAGGCAATCCACTCACCTCAGCCTCCCAAGGCGCGGGATTACAGGCTGAGCCACCGAGCCGGCTATATATATTATTCTTAGCAGAGAATCTTCACACTGGGTCCTTGATCTGTGAAGTGAATGCTTATTTGGTAGGAAAGGCTAAATGAAAATACTTAGAGCAGTTTCCCTGTTCCTGCCAAATAGTAAACCAAAGAAACAGTGTGAGCCTGAGAAAACTACAGAAATCAAGGCAAAAAATATGATAATGATGTAGGGTTGGTGGTTCCAGAAACATATGCAAAGTCATTTATTTGGTCAGTTTCAAAGCCAGAATGACTAAGGCTTAGTGTAAATTTCGACAGGCAGGACTGCAGTTGCGGTTGCAGTTCTAGATATGAGATTATTACTAGAGTCAAATGACGCAGTTACCTAACACCTGACAGTTGATCCAAAATATACTTTCAACCAAAACAAAACAAAAAAAGCAAACAAAATAAAAAAAATGAAATCTAATATTACATATTTGTAATTTCTCATTTAGATCCGTAAAGACTGGAAATTTTACTATAAAATTAAATTGTTTTTATTTTTTTTAATTATTTATTTATTTATTTTGAGTTGGAGTCTCATTCTGTCGCCCAGACTGGAGTGCAGTGGCTGCTCCCGGCCACCGCAGCCTCGACCTGCTGGGCTCCGGCGATCCTTCTGCCTCAGCCTTCCAAGTAGCTGAAACTACAGGCGTGTGCTACCACGCCCGGCTAATTTTTGATTTATTGTAGAG
>CAUYQG010125536.1:0-10750 GCA_963574415.1 Tarsius wallacei | reverse complement strand
GGATTGGCAGTAGTGGGAAACTGTCAAGGGAGAGGGGGTGGAATTGGCAGTTGAAGGAAACTGCTAAGGGAAGGAGGGGCTTACCTCATCAACTAGAGTACCTACATAATCAACATTTGTATACCTAACCCTGAATTGTACCACACATCTTTATAATAAAAAATAAAAACAAAAATAAAAATTTAAAAACCTCAAACTATAAGAGCTTAGAAAATGCAGGAGATGCCCTTATGGAAATTGGAACTGGCAATCAATTCCTGATCAAAACCCGAGTTGCCAGGCCATAAGAGATAAGATAGACAAGTGGGACCTCATCAAACTGACAAGCTTCTGCAAAGTCAAAGAAACCATTGAGAGAGTGGAGAGACAGCCCACAGAATGGGAAAAAATATTTGCCAACTGTATATCTGACAAAGAACTAACACCTAGGATCTACAAGGAACTCAAAAGAAAAAAACAAACAGCTCTCTTAGAAAGTGAGCAAAAGATATGAATAGACACTTCTCAAAAGAAGACATATGAGTAGCCAACAGATACATGAAAGAATGCTCAGTCTTATAGTCATCAAAGAAATGAAAATTAAAACCACATTAAGATATCATCTAACTCAAGTCAGGATGGCCATCATCAATAACTCAAAAAACAACAGATGCTGGAGAGGATGTGGTGAAAAGGGAACACTTCTACACTGTTGGTGGGAATGTAAACTAGTACAGCCTCTGGAAAACAGTGTGGCAATTCCTAAAAGATCTAAAAATCAACCTCTCATATGACCTTGCAATCCCCCTACTGGGAGTATACCCAGAGGAAATCAAATCACTCTATGAAAAAGATACCTGCACACACATATTTATTGCATCATTATTTGCAATAGCAAAAACAGGGAACCAACCGTGCTGCCCATTGAAAGAGGACTGGATTTTAAAAATGTGGTACATATATACGATGGAATATTATGCAGCCATAAAGAAGGACAAAATTATGAACTTCGCAGCAACTTGGATGGACTCAGAGGCTATAATACTATCATCTATCACAGATGATAGTGTCATAGAATAATCTATCACAGAAACAAAGAACCGAGTATCACATGTTCTCACTCATAAGCGGATCTTGAACAACTATCATAATACTTTAAGAAAGGGATTGACAGTAGTGGGAAACTGCCAGGGGAGTGGGGGTCACATATCATCAACAAGGGTACCTGCATAATGAACATTTGTATATCTAACCCTGAATTGTACCCCACATACTTAAAATAAAAAATTTATTTAAAAAAAAAAAAAACTGCTACCAACACTGTCCCGAGGCAATGCCTTTTTCTGTGTGTGCCTGACTGTTAAGGGTAAAACCATCTTCTAATCCCATAGGGGGAGGAGTATAAGAGTTATAATTTTGATATAGTAGACCTAGCAGCAGCATTCTGATATTGACTTTTCCAGAATCTAGAAGTCCAGAAGCATTATGTAGCTCATCCATTCATTCAGTAAAACTTTATTGTGTTTTCATAATAGGTCATCATTTAGTGTCTTTAATCTTCCTAAGGTTTGAAGAGCAATTTAAGGGCATTTTGTGTGTGTGCAAGTGTGTGTGTGTGTGTGTGTGTGTGTGTGTGTGTGTGTATTTGAACCACAAGTACAGAGGTGGAGCTAATTGCGTGTCTCCGTTCCTGACAGAGAATGCGTTAAACTGTGCAAGGCTTTACTGGTTTCTTACTTGTCTTATTCCATTATTCCACTCCCATTTATTTCTCCTTCCTCAGGCAGACAATCTGATGAGTTTTGCATGTATTTCTGTGAATGTATATGATCTTGCAAAAATATGTACTGCTTTGAACAATATATTTTAAATTTACATAGATTTTGTGTTATATATCTCATTTTGTTTTTACTTTTTTTGTTGTTGTTGTTGGTCAAGTGCTATTAATCACTTGAGCCTTCAGGATACATTTATTTCCAAGTAAAGTGCACCTTCCTGACCTTGGAGAAGAGCCCCTGGACAGGGAATAAGATCTGGAGAGTAAGACCAGTCCTGCCCCAGGTATGACTACTTACCTTCCTCAGTCAGGTGCTCAGTCGATGTTGATTCCAGAACCCACCTGGATTACTTCCATACTAGCCACTGGTAATGTCATGGCTCTGGTGCCTGTTTAATGAAGATCAGGTCCTGGTGGTGATTTCTGAGGTGACAGAACTCTGCGCAGTGCCAGTAATACACAGAACAAACTGGCCAGGCGTGGTAGCTAACACCTGTAATCTCAACACTTTGGGAGGTTAAAGTGGAAAGACTGCTTGAGCCCAGGAGTTTGAGACCAGCCTGGGCAACACAGACAAATCTGTAGGGCATTTTAACAGAAAGACCACAGAACTTGGAATCAAAAGATTTCAGATGTGAATTGACTCCTTCACTTGACAGCCAAGAGATGTTGAGATATTTCCTCATCTCTCTGGACCTCTGAACCTCACCTAAAAAATGGAGAAAAAGAATCACCCACCTTACAGAGATGCTATGAGGTCATTTAATGAGGTAAGAATCAAGTCAGCACCTTGTAAGTGAAAAAGCACCACTCAATTTAAAGCCATGTTTACCACCCACCTTTCTACAATGAGCATGCCCTGCATTTCCAGTCAGAAAAAGTTATACTCGGAAGAACTCAAATCATTCTACAGAAAAGATACCTGCACATGTATGTTTGTTGCAGCTCTATTCACAATAGCAAAAACATGAAACCAGCCATGTTGCTCATCAAAGCTAGACTGGAAAAAAACATGTGGCATGTATACACAGTGGAATATTATGCAGCTATAAAAAGGACAAACATATGGACTTTGCAGCAACTTGAATGAATTTAGAGTCAATCCTATTCAGTGATCTATCACAGAAACAAAGAACAGAGTACCATATATTCTCACTCATAAGCAGACAATTATAATACTATAAAAAAGTGATTGGCAATAGTGGGAAACTGTCAGGGGAAGAGGGGTGGGATTGGCAGTTGAGGGAAACTGCTAGGGGAGGGAGGGGCATACCTCATCAACAAGGGTACCTGTATAATGAACGTTTATATACCTAACCCTGAATCATACCTCACATCTTTATAATAAAAAATAAAAATAAAAAATAAAGTTATACTCATGAGTTAATATACAAGTCTGTATAGCTAAGAGGTACACACCCAGTAATGAAAATATAAAGGAATTCAGAATGATGAACAATGATGTCGGGAGATTACCACTGGGTTAAGAAGAAACATGGAGATCTAGAAAGATGTAGGGTCTCCAACTATATTGCTAAAAGTCGGTACACAAGTCATGTTTAAATTATGATTTATGCCTTTTTGTGTGTCTTAAATACCTTATCATAATTTTTAAAAATCTGTGCTGAATCCAAAGGTTTATGTGTATGCTCATTGCAGCAATCAAAATATTTTAAACTACCTAAGTGACCAACGATAGAATATTGGTTGAAAAAATTAGGGTGCCATAAAAAAACACAAGGCAATATTATTAACATTACTATGATTGTCCTATGAACTTTTAGTCACCTACTTTCATTGAGCTAGCTTCTGCATCTACCTGCTAGTGGAAGATGATTGGAAATCAGTGCCTACAGAAAGACAAATACAGAATGATTTCACTTATATTAGAACCTAATGCGTTCAAACTCGTAGAAGCAGAGAACAGATGGATGGTTACCAGAGGCTGGGGAGTGAGGGAAAATGGGATATGGTGTTCAAGGGGTACAAAGTTTCAGCCACATAGGAGGAATATGTTTTTTGATATCTATTATATTGCACAGCATGGTGGCTAGAGTGAATAATAATGTATTATATATTTCAACATCGCTAAAATAGCAAATTTTAAATGTTCTCACCACAAAAAATAAGTATTTGAGGTGATGAATATGCTAATTTGCTTGATTTCATCATTCCACATCGTATACATATATCATAATATCACTCCGTACTCCATAAATATGTACAATTATAACAGCAATTACGATACCATTTTTACAAATAAAAAATGTCTGCCTCGCTGAAAATTAGACTCCTTCACATTTTATTTTCTCCAGTACTTTATTAAACTCGTTATTAAACATTGCTGCTGTATTTACTAGGTGGGTATTCCTGAAGATTTAGAAATGTTCAGGCAACATTATTTTGCCATAATAGATAAGAATATTTCATACTTAAGAAGATGTAAGGAGGGAAAAATTTGAAAGGCCCCAAATAGGACACTTAGTATCATGATCTATAAAACTCAGCTTTTAAGGGCTTGATTTAAGTTTACTTTTTGTTTGCTTTTTCTTAGATTGCTCAGCTAAGGTAATTGTTTCTCACTTACCTCATTAGATAATACCATGGACATTATACAGGAAGAGACCTTGCCTGTCCATCCTCATTGCATATCCTACCCAAGAATCCTAAGGAATGTAGCTTTCAAATTAATGACAATGGACTTTCTGCCCTGTTCTCTAGTGCTTAAAGTGTGATTTTGCAGCCCAGTATAAATTATTTTTCCATTTAAAGTGGAAATAATTGTTTATTTTATAAACATATATGTTGCTTATGCAGATATGGCTACAAGTCACTAGGTATTCTAACAGTGAATTGCGGAATCATTTCAGAGGCTCAGGGGACAGGCCATAAGCAGCATGGAGGTCTGGTGACACTGGATTTGTCTTCAGCCACTTGAGATTCCTGCTTTTGCCCTATTTTCTTCCACGACTTGGTGACCTCTCTCCTGAACCTTCAGGAAAGACCCCAACATAGCTTTGTAGGAATATGAACATCGGTACTGCTTCTCCCAGGAGTATTTGCATCTCAAATTTTATCTCATATTGTGGAAATATTTATTCTCTATTAAATTGGAAGCAAGAGAATGAGACATACTTCAGGAGTGGGACAAACTATGAACCTCAAATCCTTCATCCTTTGAGCAAGACTTGCAACTACATTCAGTTTTACACGTTTGTTTATGCAGCTTTTGTGTGCTGTTTTTAGTGTGGAAACTTATAAATTCTATAGATAATAAAATGTCTAATTTTCTTTCTTTCTTTTTCTTTTTTTTTTTTTTTTTTTTGAGACAGGATGTTGCTCTGTTGCCCAGGGTGGAGTGCAGTGACACAATCATAGCTCACTGAAGCCTCAAACTCCTGGGCTTAAGTGAAGTGCCTTTTTTGTGCAAGGCACTCTTTTAAGCCATTTACAGTTAATCCTCCCAACAACCTTTTGAGGAAAGACACTTTATTATCCTCACTTTACAGATGAAACATGAAGAGGTTCGGTAACTTGCCCTGGTTACTTAGCTAGCAAACGGTAGAGGTGGCACTTAAATAAAGGCATCATGACTCCAAAGTCAGCCCTCTTAATCATCATTCTACATGTACGACCTAGAAAGAACTGAGTGCCTTTTCCTCACCTCCCTTTGTATTTCCATTTCCTCTTTCTCCCATAATACTGGTCATTTCCAAGTTGATCTGTGTCTGCCTTTAAGAAAAAAAATGAAGTTTTACCCTTACCCCAAGTCACTGGGGTCCAGGCATACAAAAAGGCTTCCATCACAAGAGTCTCCCACATCCGAGAATGACTTTGGAAGAATTCCTTGCTGTTCCTGGGTTCCCAGCCTGTCGTGAAACCCTAGCCTGATCACACCCCTTGAAGAGTCATAAAAGCAGTCCTGAGTACAGCTCTCTGAGCCCTTGGCTCATGAGTTGAATCTGATTTGCTTTGGCTGTTGGTTTGGGTCATTGCCTGTGCAGGACTCTGCTTCTCATCAGCCTCTTCTGCTTGGTGTGATCCCCTGACTGGGGCTTGGGCTTGATTTTCTTTTTGCCTGATGGAGACTTTGACCCGCTGACCTTTTGCCTGTTCCTTTAATCTTGGAATGCTCAGATTCACAACTCAGCTTTGCTCTCTATAACTTATAAGACCCATATATCCTTTTATATTTGTGAACAAACATCCTGGCCTTGAACCATATATCATCCCCAACCCACATGGAGATAGACTCCTGGCTCTGATCATCTAACTCTCCTCTCTTGGCTGTCCCTGTAACATTTTTACCCTAGGCTTTGCTTGTTTTCCTACTTATCAATTAAAAACCCTCAGTCTGTTCTCTCAACTCCTTCCTTTCTTCTTCTTACCGATACTCCTTGGCTTATGTCCACCCCATGACCTGTGGTTTTATGAGAGAACCAGATGCAGATGTGGGACTTTCCTAATTTTTCCCACCAAAGCTCTCCAGAGGAGCCCTGGCAAAGCCATTTGTGCTGACAGTATGATACACTTTTCTCTGTGGTCTAGAGATCAGGGTGAGGGAGGTACAGGTCTTGACCTTGGAGAATGTTTCAGAAACTATATGTAAGGGACCAAAAGGATAAAAGGCAGAAACTACAAGCACAAAAAATTGTGGCCAGGTGACTGTTCTTTGGGAAATAAAGCAAATTAAAATAGATCTAACCAACTCCATTATATATGCTTTCCTTTTGTGCTATGCATGTATTTTAGGGAAGCTGCTGAGACCATCTGTTAAATGTTTATTTCCTTTGTTACTTCTGAGGTGTCAAAAAAAGCCTATAAAAAGCCTGTAATGGGAAGAAAGGGGAAAATAGCCTTTAAAGTTGTTGGAAAGTGATCAAGAAAAGGAAGAGCTAGAAGCCAAACTCAAGCTCAAGATCTGTCTTCCTTCTTTTAACTGGAAAGTTCTAGAACAAGCAAGTCTACCTTATTCAGAGAATTATTATCTAGACCGCTGCTCCCCCCCACCACCACCACATTGTTGACACTGCTCCTTTATATCAGAGGGAATGGGGAACTTGGGAGGAGACATTTTGTCATTTGTCAATACTTCTCTGAAAGGCCAGAGGAAATTGAGCAAAAACAGGAAACTAACCATTCTATTTTACTTGTTAGCTCTTCTGGAAGAAAAAAAAAAAGTTTGAGAAGTATGAAGTCTTTAACCAAAAAAAGGTACAAGAGCTTGTCTGTACAATTCAATTATTCATGCTTTCTCTGCCCACAATTAGTCTGGATAATCAAATACTGAGTGACCCAGAAAGAATGAGAGACAATGGAGCATTTTCCAGTGGCCTCACATGCTCCTGAGGTTTAATCCTGCTTGCTGACATTCAGTAATAGCCTCATAATGGAAAAATTGAAGAAGAGAGTAATTAGCATCCCTGAACAAACCTTGAAAGTTTGTGTTTATTTGGGTTAAATTTATAAAAGGAAAAACTGGGTTTTTCTGTTTTCTAAACTATAAGAATTTGGATGTACAATACTTAAACTACCAGCAGCTTCAGGGTCAATTACCCCGAATCCTGCTGCCAAAAACTAATTTTATTTGATAAAAAGCATTAAGAGTCTACGGGCTTGGCCAAACCACAGATTAACTTGCAGATGACAAATTCTCACTTTTTCCACCTAAATAAAATAGTTTCTAGTTAAACATCCTGAATTTCTAGAAGATGGAAACTAACATATAGCACTTACTTTCAGGTACAGCAACCATTCAACAAAGCCCTTTGTGTACTTTAGTATATAAATGCCTTGGCTGGGATACAACAGAGTAGAGTTTGATAAAACGTCAATCTGTTCATGGAAAGTTACAGTGAAATTTCAATACTTTATGGAACAAGATTATTTTAGTCTCATTCTATTAAAAGGCCATGCTTTTGGATGCTTATAATCCATTTGGAAAGCAGTGATTATAGAGCTTTGTATGCACTATCTCATGTCATCCTCATGACTCAGTAAGGCAGGCATTTTTATCCTTTTGCTCTAGATAGGGAAATCAAGGCACAGAGAGGTAAAGTAATTTGCCCAAGGTTTTGGAGCTGGGGTTGAAAACAAGACTTAGATGCAGGTGATCCACCTGCTGAGCTGCCTCTCTAAATCATATGGGAAAGTTTTCCAATTCTGGAAAATTATAGGGATCGTCAAATGCAAGAAAAAGATAAATTATGGAATTAGGGCTTACCACCCACACGAGAAAATGAAGGTGGTAGTTCCAGTTATTAACATAGTACTCTCATCAAAAGCCTGTAGGTACTATTGGTCATTGCTACTATTCTTTTTTTAATCAGTGAGATTAATTCTGAACTTGAGAGAATGTACATAAACTTTTAATGGATCATTTTGGCTTTGCAAAGACCTGGCTTCAAGTATCATTCTGATCCACCAGGAGATGTCCCACTTCCTCTGTGAAAAAAAACAGCCAGATCGAATCATAATAATTAATAACCTCTCATATCATTGTCAAGCTTTTGTCTATATCTTCTTGCAGTTTTTAAAAAAATCCTGTTCCGGTAACAAAAAGGATAATTAGAAAATTTTTATTTTTTTAATCAATGCTAAATCAAACCAAAGATTGACTTAAACAATCTCTGGTGGCCAGGTGCAGTGGCTTAAGCCTGTAATCCCAGCACTTTGGGAGGTTGAGGTGAGAGAATCGCTTGAGGCTAGGAGTTCAAGACCAGCCTGAGCAACAAAGCGAGATCCCATGTCTACAAAAAATAGAAAAATCAGTCAGGCATGGTGGTGTGTGCCTGTAGTCCCAGCTACTCAGGAGGATGAGGCAGAAAAATCATTTGAGCCCAGGAGTTCAAGGCTGCAGTGAGTCATCATCTTGCTACTGCACTCCAGCCTGGACAACAAGAGTAAAACCCTGTCTCAAAAAAAAAAAGGAAAAAAAAAGTCTGGAAATAATGTTTGAATTACAAAATCATGTTAATTGATCAGAATTCTATCAGTGATGTTTATAGTTTTATGCTAATTCTCTATATTTCACATATGAGGAAGCACCCCAAAAACCTAAGATTTATTTATAAAAAATTGTGTATTTGTTTACATGTTTAACTTCACTCACCTTCAAAGTACTCTCCGTTTGATGCAATACCCCTATCAGGATGCTTTTTCCACTGCTCAAAACCGTTTTGGAACTTGTCAATTTTGATGCCTTTTAGTGCTTCTGCCATTTTGTTTCACCTCTTCCACATCAGCAAAACGTTACCCTTTGAGGTCTTTTTTCATCCAGGGAAACAAACAAACAAAAAAAGCCAGTCAGGGTAAGATCGGGTGAATAGGGAGGGTGGGGCATGAGCATCATGCTGTTTTTGCTCAAAAGCTGCTGAACACTCATCGCAGGGTACACAGGTGACAAGTATGTTCATAAATCACCCATCACTCAATGGGCAAACAAGAATCTCCAGAAAAATTTCACTGAAGTCAGCTAGCTTGTACGCTGATGCTGTTGGGTTTCCTAGAACACTAACCTTCAAACTATCTCATTTCTGAAGAGTTCTTTTTTTATTAGAAGGAAACTCTAATAAAATATACTACAACGTTTATGTTTTAAAAATCATTATGTTACTATCACCTTATGTCCCCATAACATGGCAAGGAATAGAAATCTGACCCTCAAAAGAAAAGCTCAGGGTAGGGTGGGTCATATAGTAAAAATACACTGGAGAAAATCAACAGATTCTAGTTCATCCTGCTTTTTCTGCAAGCTTCACATAAGGTCAAATAACATATTATCAGACTAACTCACTCAAGGGTACCTGCATAATGAACATTTGTATACCTAACCCTGAATTGTACTCCACATCTTTAAAATAAAAATTGTTTTAAAAAAGAATATCAAGCCGGGCTCGGTGGCTCAGCCTGTAATCCCGCACTTTGGGAGGCCGAGATGAGTGGATTGCCTGAGCCCACGGGTTCGAGACCTGCCTGGGCAACTTGGCGAGACCTCATCTCTACAATAAATCAAAAAAATCAGCCGGTGTGGTAGCGCACGCCTGTAATCCCACTACTCAGAAAGCTGAGTGGAAAGATCGCGGGAACCCAGCAGGTCAAGGCTACAGTGGCTGGGAGCGGCCACTGCACTCCAGTCTGGGCGACAGAGTGAGACTCCAACTCAAAAAAATAAATAAATAAAATAAAAATGAAAACGAATATCAATTATAAACTTCAGACAAAATAAAAATAAACCAAACAACCTTTTAAAAAGTAATGGATGGCGAATAAAGTAGGCTAAAATGAAAAAGGCTTCAGTCCTTGAAGTAAAGCAACTTCACGGAACGAGATCCATTTTATTTAGCTTCTCCCTGAGAGTGTTTCTCAGATGGTGAGGCATGAATGGGAAAGATGTTCAAGGGGAAAATAGCCATTTTACTGGTTTGAGGAGTCAGAGATGGAGTCAGGATCTGCCAAAATGGTTAGAAATTAAGGAGATAAAATTCAGAAAGGAGAAAACTCATGGTAGAGATGAGCCCAAAAATCTGTGCAAAAACTACTTTTAAACACTTGACTGGCCTTCGAATGGTGTATGTACAAGGGAAGGCTCCAAGGATTCTCAAGGAAAAACAAAGCTAGAGACTGGAAGGAACAAACTGAGAAGAGATTTTAGCACCTTCCTATTGCAGAAAATCAAAGGGAGTTCAAGATTTGGCCTGACAAGTTGGAGGGGCTTGATAAACTCTTAAGACTTTCCACTGAAACCCCAGAAGGTCATGTTTTAGGATTATAGTCTCCATCCCAGTTCTAAATGATTTGCCTTAGAACTCAGAGGAGAAAACTGAAACATACCTATCTTTTTTTTTTTTATTTTTTTTTATTTTTTATTATTTTATTTTATTATGTTATTGTGGGGTACAGTTAGGGGTTAGGCATACAAAAATATTTCGTTCAGGTACCCTTGTTGATAAGAGGTGTCTCCCCATCCTCAGATAGATACCCACCACCATTAAT
>CAUYQG010125522.1:0-20234 GCA_963574415.1 Tarsius wallacei | reverse complement strand
ATCACTTCTTAAGAGCTCCTTGTTCCTTATCCTCTATGACGATTTGAAAAGCCACTGCTTCTTTGATCCTTAAATATATCCCCTACTCATCTCTGAGAGGCTCCTACTTTTCCCCACTGCTGTGTCCATTTACAGTGTTTGCTCATCCTCAAGCTGCAACTATGGTATCCTCAGCTGTTGAGTCTCAAACCTTGACCCTCTAATTCTAGGTCCAAGGGCTGTCCCTTTTGCCATGTTTCTATTGCTTTAAAAAAAATGAGTCAAGAGACTAAGATTTGGTGGGAACTAGGGTATGACCATTCCATTGAAACAGAACACCACGAGGTCTACTAAGGTGACAAAGAATGGTTGGATTATAATATGCACTCAATAAATCTCATTGAATACATAATTGAGTATGGTTTTTCTGGAACTTCTGGGAAAAAGATTTCGGCTTCCATTGGACTGGGGGGTTGAGTTGGCTGTAAAAGCTGTGTTCTGAATTCTTAAGACTCTGTTAAACAAAGAAAAAAGGTGAGCTCCATTTACTGGGTGGACTCTCCTGGTTCTCACAGAGAATCACAAGTGGAAATAGGTAGGGTTAGGGCCCAAGCTCTGCCCTGGCCCAGAGCTCTTTCCTTTTTCCTGCTGGCTCTGCAACCTCTGCTCCCAACCTCCTTTCACCTCAGCGTGTGCTGGGTCAGTACCACCTCCCTGGCAATGCAGTTCCAAGCTCTGGAATTGCAAGGAACAAAACCAGAGCCAGAGTCCTGGAATCTGACCCAGCTCCCTGTGAGACCTTGGGCCACTCTCTCCTCATCCCTGGCCTTGTGATACACAACGAAAGGTTTAGCCAACATGGTCTCTCAAGCTGGTCAAATAGCAACTTCTCAGATTGTATTTTTGCTGCAGCTTCCTTATCCACATCTGGCAGGGCAACATACCTCATAATCATGGTCTGGGATGGGCGGCGGCTGCATCTGGGGAAAAACAAAGTTGTGAAGAGGTCATAGGGCTTGGGATGGGGGCCATCCCCAGAAATTCTCAGAAACAGCTTTGGCCTCAGAGATATTTGCATCCCTTCTGGTTCACAGAGGGCTCAAGGGTAGGCACTGTCATGTCAAAGAGCAAGGAGACAGGGAGAAAAGGTGAATGTTCCAAGAAGGGTCTTGAGTTCCTCAGAGAAGTGGGAGGAAGAGATGCAGTGAGACACCAGCTAGCACTAGATGTCCTCAAGAGATCATACCATCTCCTCCCCTGATCCTAAAAAGTAGGACTATGCAGACCCTGATGAAGAGAGGCACTCAAGTGACTAAATCTGTGTGTATTCATAGCTGACAAACCTAAACATGATCCATTCAATTGCCTGAGCCAAGATTCTGCTCCAAAGAATTTGAACCTAGAAATGCTTAAACTACAGCAGAGGATGTTGTTATATATAAAGCTAAATTATAGAGGATAAAAGTCCAGGAGACTTGCATGGGAATTCAATCTGGATTGAGAAGAATGAAACCAATTCATAGGCTAGCGAAAATGAGAAACCACACAATGAGAGAGAAAAGCTTCTTGATAGCATTCCAGTCCTCATGAGGCCAAGAAGCAATTTTTGAAATGGAGTTATCTGATATTTCTCAGTGTTCTCTCAATTAATCCCCATTTTTATTTGAACTACTTTTAAAGGGTCTGGCTTTCTTAATATTAAAAATTCCTGGCCGAGATACATAAGACATTCACATTTTTACAAGAATGATTCATCTGTCAGTTGGGCTAAAGTCTACCACTCTCTAACCTATCCTCCATTGTAATTGATCTGCTCCCCAAAGCAAAGGGAACACAATTATCCCTCTACCCCAAGCCAGTCCTTCGGATACTAAAATATTGGAGTTCTGTGTCCCTAAACTTTCTCTTTTCCAAACCCAACAAAACTCTATCAATAAGTCATGGTTTTAAGCACCGTTTCTGGCCTCCCTCTTCTGCTTGGTCACTGACTTTTTCAGAATGTAGAATCTAAGTTCCATCTCTAAACATGAAGTAATCTGGCTAGTCCTGAAGACAGGGATGTACTCACTTGAGTTCTCTAAAGTAATTCCACTAGTCCTTAGACCTAGGGAGCCATCCGAGTTATCTTACTGCGGAAAACTCTTTTATGCCTGGATGAACTAATAGTTTTCTTTCTTTTAAGTGAATAACTGATTATACTTCTCTCTTTTATTTCCGACTAGATTAAAGATACATAAGAGATAGAGAATCAGATACCGTTTAGGTCCAGCATATATTTTTACTTTCTGCCCACATCTTGACTTCCTGTTATTGTTACAAATATTTTTCCTGATTGTGATTTCTATTTTAGACCCAGCACCATTTCATAGTGTTGTATATAAGCTGCCTCAAATCTTCTGTGGAAAAAACTGCTTCAAATCGCTCATGGGAGAAGTGTGGGAAAGCAACTATCATGAAAGAAATGAAGGATTGAAAAGGAATAGATTGGTTAAAAATGTCACTGAAAGAGATGGAAAAAATGTAATGGAGATAAATGAAACAGAGCAAAACAGAAAAGGATACAATGAAAATGAAAAGCAGAGGATGTAGCAGAATAAGATGGTATGGTGTGCAAAGAAAAGGAATGAAAGAGAAAATTGTAGTGAAAAGGAATAAAAAAGAAAGGAATAAGGTAAAATAAAATGAAGCAGAAAAAGAGAATGAAATGGGGTAAAAGATTAGAATGAGAGAGAATGAAATGGTATGGAAAAGGGTGAAAGAAAATGAATTTAATGGTAGGAAAGGAATGCGCTGGAAATGAGAAGAAAGGGATGGAAAGAAAATGATGGGACAGTAATACAATAAAAGGAAGTTATGAAAATAAAGGAACAACATTGAAAAGATGAAAAAAATTGAAAAAAAAAACATTGAAAAGAACAAAAAGGAGATGAAATGGAATGACACGGAATCCAAAATAATGAAATGGAATGGCATGAAGTATAAAGACAAGCAAAGGAAAGGGAATGGAAAAAACTGGAATGAGATTAAAAGGACATAAACAAGATGGGAAGGAGTGGCATGAAATGACTCGGAAATAAGAAGCGAAATGAGAAGTGTGGTGTGGAAAGTAATAAAGACTAAAGCCCGTGGGATGGAGTGCCATCAAGGGCATGAAAGGAGAGGCAGAAGTGGTGGACTAGAATAAAGCAGAATGGATTTGAGAGGAAGGAAAAGGGGACAGAATGGGAGAAAGCAGACGGTGAGGGAATGGAAAACAGTGAAACAGAATTGAATGAAAGGGGAAAGAAAGGAAAGGGGAAACAAAGGAAAAAGAAAGGAGGAGATGGAGGAAAGGACACAAATGGAAAAAAAACACAAAGAACCAGGAGAGATGGGGTGCAGTGGAATGAAACGCAAGACAATCAAACAGAAAAGAATTAAACAGGGACATTGACTAGAAAGGAGTGGAGTGATACCTGCACATGCAAGCCTATTGCAGCTCTATTCACAAGAGCAAAAACATGGAACCAACCATGCTGCCTACTGAAATTGAACTGGATAAAAAAAATGTGGTACATATACACAATGGACAAACATATGGACCTCACAGCAACTTGGATGGATTTAGAGTCTATCATGCTCAGTGATCTATCACAGAAACAACAAACAGAGTATCACATGTTCTCACTCATAAGCGGACCCTGAACATTTACCATAATACTATAGTATAGTAGCAGGACACTGCCAGGGGAGGGAGGGAGGCCACACAACATCAATAAAGGTACCTGATCTCAAACCAGGCAAAGTGGGGACCAAGGGGAGGCCCAAACTTTACCTGGACGATGACCACTTGTATCCCTAATCCTGAATTGTACCACACATCTTTAAAATAAAATATAAAGAAAAGAAAGGAGCAGAGTGGGAGGAAGAAGGGTGGATGGGACAGATGAAATCTATGGACAGAAAGAACAGCTAGGAAATGGGAATGAAAAGAACGGAAATGAAATAAAGTGATGGAACGGATTGGAGTAGACAGGAATGCAGAAGAAATGAATGGAAAGGAAGTGATAGAAAAAATGAAATGGAATAGAAAGAAGTGGGAAAGAATGGAAGGGAACAGAACCAGAAAAAGATGTAGAGGAACTCAGCAGGATGAAACGGAGCGGACTGGAGTGGAACGAACAGGAAGGGAAGGGAGTGGAGTGACGGGAAGAGACAGAGAGGAAGGGAAGGGGAAGACACGGAGTGGAATGAGATGAAATCAAATGGAATGGAAAGTAGACAGTTGGGTAAAGTGATACAGAAAGATGGACATGGAGTCAGGTTAAATGGCTAGAAAGAAAATGGGTGGGGTGAAGATAAATTCGACAGAAACATGGAATGGAGTACATGGAATGCACTGGAAAGGAATGGAGAAAAACGAAATAGAAAATGATAGGAGGGAAATGGATGGAATGAAATTGAAAAGATTTTTAAAGGGAAATTCTCTTGAGAGTTCCTCCTACATAACTCTTCAGCAGGAAGAAGGCAGATTGGTGACAGGTTTTCACCTGTCCAAAGATTCAGCATGGCATAAAAACACCTCATAGTCTGTGCTTGGTTTTGATGGAGGAGGGACTGGTGGGGGCTTCAAAGGTTTGGGAGGGCTGAAAGGACAGCCTCCAGGGTTTGCTGAAGGCAGCCGCATTTGCAAAGAAGCAGAGAAATCAGGTAGGGCCCATAGATGCAGATTGCCTGGAAGGCACCAACTTACACACTTCAGAGACCCAGAGAGAGAAAAGAACTCATTCAAGTTCTCACAAAGAATCACAAGTGGAAGTAGGTTTAGGACCCAGCTCTGCCCCGGCCCAGAGCTCTTTCCTTTTTTCCTGCTGGTTCTGTAACCTCTGCTCCCAACCTCCTTTTCACCTCAGCATGTGCTGGGTCAGTACCACCTCCCTGGCAAGCCAGTCCCAACTCCTGGAATTGCAAGGAACAAAACCAGAGCCAGAGTCCTGGAATCTGACCCAGTTCCCTGTGAGACCTTGGGCCACTCTCTCCTAATCCCTGGCCCTGTGATTCACAATGGAAGATTTAGACAGCATATCTCTCAGGCTGGTCAAATAGAAACTTTTCAGATTATATTTTTGCTGCAGCTTCCTTAACCACATCCAGCAGGGCCAACATACCTCGTAATCCTGGTTTGGGACAGGCAGTGGCTGCTGTGGAGAAAAACAAAGTTGTGAAGAAGTCATAGGGCTTGCGATGGGAGCCATCCCCAGAAAGTCTCAGAAATAGCTTTGGCCTCAAAGGTATTCGTGTCCCTTCTTGTTCACAGAGAGCTCAAGGATTAGGCACTGTCATGTCAAAGATCAGGAAGACAAGGAGAAAAGTGGACATGCCAAGGAGGGTCTTGAGTTCCTCAGAGAAGTAAGAGGAGGAGATGCAGTGAGACACCAGCTGGCACTGGGTATCCTCAAGAGATCATACCACCACCACCACCCCCATCCTAAAAAAGCAGGGCTAGAACAGCCCTGCTGGACTGGGAAAGGGCCAAGAAGTCAGGGGAGCAGGGAGAGTCCCTTACAGCATCACTCACCTTTTTGACTCTGGGCTGTCCCTGGGGCTTGGGTATGTTGCAATGCTCAGGCCTGCCTAGTGAAAGAATATTCCAGTCAAGAGCTGGAGTTAAGAAAAGATACGAGGGAAGGGGCTGTTTCCCAGAACCCCTTTCCCCAGGAAGGAAGTGCTATAAACCTTCCTTCCTCCCCAGGACTTCCCATCATATCTCCAGTGAGCTTGGCCAGGGCGTATCCTGGAAGTCAAGTTCTGGGTTAGATAAGGCTGCTTGGTGACACAGATGAGAAGAGAATCTTAAGTCCTAGCCCCAGTTTTGCCATGGGGTCCTCTGGAACCTTGTTTTAGTCCTTTTACCCTTCCTGACCTCTCTGTAAGACAGAGCTGCAGTGGACAGTCTCTAGAGGGCATTACATATCATGGGGCTCATCTTTCCAGAACCCTAGATCCGGAAAGGGCAAATATGTTTCCTTTTTCCTCTGGCCAACTTCCATCCATCAGCAGAAGGCACTCGAGACACTGTATTGAGATTTATTATGAGACTGGGCTTGCATTCAGCAGGAAAGGGGTATTGTGATTGATGAGCTCTGGCTACAACAATATGTTAATAGGGTTTTCTGAGATGAAAGAAGGAGCGAAGGCCAGCGTGTTGTCCTGCTTTTGTCATGGCTGTTGGGACAGACAGAGCCCATCAGACTTCTTGACTCCGATCTCATCCATATTCCAGAGGGGGACACTGAGGCTCAGAGAGGATAGAGCCTGTCCATAATCACAAAGTGGCCTGGCATAACGCTGGGAGGGGAAGCATGGGCCCCTGGCACCAGCCCCTTCCACAGCCCTCCCGGCTGC
The DNA here is from genome assembly GCA_963574415.1 of Tarsius wallacei. Taxonomy (NCBI): domain Eukaryota; kingdom Metazoa; phylum Chordata; class Mammalia; order Primates; family Tarsiidae; genus Tarsius; species Tarsius wallacei. Next base: position 13,871 of record CAUYQG010125522.1, on the reverse strand, counting down.
CCCGCCATCAGCTTTAGAGTCACTTACTGGATTTGGGCTTCTCCCGAGGGGTGGACCTTGTGGGCCTATGGGTGTGGTCCTCTTCCGTTCTCCTTGAGCGCCTGAAACCCCAAAGGCCTCATTCTTCTGTGACCGTACCCCATGTCCATTCTTGGAGACTGCCCCAACCCCTCTGAATTCCCCGCGTGCCGCGGACGCGGTTCAGCACCACGGTCAGCGGCACTCCCGACAGGCGCGCCCCCTGCTGGCCACACCCCCGTCCCGCTCCCAGTTTTACTTTTTGGCATTTCCAACGCAGAGAAAATACCCCAGGCCTGCGGCCAGGGCAATGACAGCCAGGATCCCGATGACAATGCCAGCGATGGCCCCTGAGGACAGGGAGGAGGAGGACCGTGGACCTGGGCAAGGAGAGGGAATCAAGACTCAGGCCTGACACGCCCTCATCCCTGCCCCAGGCTCCATTCCCAAACTTGTGGTTTTATCTCCGCTGTCATTTTATGGGCACTTGTTTTTTGGTCATTGGGAGGTGGCAGTTTGTGGCATTAATCGCATATTTTCTGGAGTCAAGCAGCCAGTTTCTGGGCTCACGTTTCAGCTGTGTGACCTTGGGCATGCTACTTAACCTCTCTGTGCTTCTGTAAAACTTCTTCTAAAACTCTGTGCTTTTGTTTTTTCAGTTTTTTAATTTTTAGTTTTCTTCTAAAACTCTGTGCTTCTCTTGTCTCTTCTGTAAAACGGGAACAGCGGTGCCTGCTTTATAGGATTGCAGGAAAGATTAAACACATAAGTATTCATGTTCAATATATGTTAATGTCCACAATGATATGTATGTGATGCTTGAACCCATGGAATGTGGGCAGTAAATGTTGGCTGATTTTTACTGATTCTGTAAAGGATGATGGATCTGATTCCGATTAGGAAGACGGATCAAATATAGCTTTGCCGCTTACCCCTCACAGGGAGGAGGCACGAGCAGAGAGAAAAGCTTTAGCGATCAGAAACTTGGCTTTCACACAAAGCTTCTTGACTCTCTGGAGCCATGTGACCCTGACACATGAATTCATTTCTGGATCTCATTCCTCATATGAAAATCAGGGGAAATGGTACCCGCTGTACAGGATGTTGCAAAGATGAGATGAGGTCATAAACGTTAACACCTGGCACACAGGAGGTGATTAATAAACGACAGTTGTTAGTAATCCTGGCCTGCTGTTTGCCCATCCGACTTCTGACTGAACCTTTCTCATGGAAGTGAAATCTAGCCACCAGGATTAAGGAGACAACTAAGAGAATCAGGAGGATGAGCAAGGAAGGAGCTCTGCTTTGGAGGGGCAGGAGGAGACTTCCTGGGATGCTCCAGGGATTTTTTGTTCCATTCTCTGAGTCTCCATTTCTTTGTATGTCAAACAAGAACAGTACTTTCGAACTCTTTAGGCTTTTGAAGGGATTAAATGAGATCATCTATAAAAGTACCAGCACAGAGGCCAGGTTCTATGGCTCACACCTGTAATCTCACCATTTTAGGAGGCCGAGGTAGAAGATTGCTTGAGGCCAGGAGTTCAAGACCTGGGCAACATAGTGAGACCCTGCCTCTACAAAAATAAAAAATAAAAAAAACCAATTTTTTTTGAGTCAGAGTCTCACTCCATCACCCAGGCTGGAGTACAGTGGCATGCTTACAGCCATCCCAGCGTCGATCTGCTGGGCTCAGGCAATCCTTCCACCTTAGCTTTCCAGGTAACCAGAACTGCAGGCACGCACTACCACACTCAACTAATTTTTTTTATATTTTATTTTGTTATTATTTTTTGAGTCAGAGTCTCACTCTGTCGCCCAGGCTGGAGTGCAGTGACACACTGCTCACGGCCACTGCAGCCTTAACCTGCTGGGCTGAGGTGATCCTTCTACCTCAGCCTTACACATAGCTGGAACTACAGGCACATGCCACCATGCCCAGCTAATTTTTTGACTTGTAGAGATGAGGTCTCACCAAGTTGCCCAGGCTGGTCTTGAACCCACGGGCTCAGGCAATCGACTCACCCCGGCCCAAAGTGCTGGAATTTCAGGCTGAGCCACTGAGCCTGGCCTTCTTTATATTTTATAGAGACGAGGACTCACCAAATTGCCCAGTGTGGTCTCGAACCCCTGGACTCAGGCAATCCTCTCACCTCAGCCTCCCAAAGTGCTGGGATTACAGGCTTGAGTCAAAGCACCCAACCTAAAAAATTTTTTTAAATTAAAACTTAAAATTTAAAAAAAATTTTAAAAGTAACAGTACAGTGCTTGAGACATAGTAAGTGCTTGACAAAAGGTAATGATGATGATGATAGAAGCTGCTATCTAGCAAGCACCAAGACTGGCCCTTCATACATGATCTCATTCAAATCCCACAATACCCCATGTGCATCACCCGAACTCGCTGTTTCCTCCTCTGAGCCTCGACTTCATCAAATGATCTTCCCAAGACCAGAAAGTTGTTCTGAAGACAAATGAGGTAATTTGGGAAGTGTCCTGGGGTCCTCAACTTAGTAGACAACTAAGACCATTGCTCTTGAGGTGGCCAGCCCGGATTCAAACCTCAATGCCAGGGCTTGAGTGTCTAGGTCTCAGTTTCTCCTTCTGTTCACTGGTGGTACCAACAGGCTTTCCTCCTAACTGGCTGACAGAGAGTACCCAAGAAGTGTTTGTTGATATTATAAATGGAAAGACTGGATTCAGACATATGGTACAGATTCCGTAAAGGTAATTGTATGTGTTTAAGAAATACAGTATGCCAAGTGTTGGAGACCACTGCCCTGCTTGAACTCTGCTGAAAACACACTTGGCATACATGCAAAGTCACAACTAGCCAAAAATGCTTATAGTGACAGAGCCAGATAGGCATGTATGCTGAGGCAAGTTCTAAAAGTGCAGTGTCTGTTATGTTAGAATCGATAAAAAGTTATGCATTGTCTTGCAAACAGCTGCACTATATTTTATAATCAGTCACGCTTTATCATAAAAGCTTTTTAAGATCAAAACAGGGAGTTTTCTTTGCACTGCCTGTACTTTGTCCTTGAAGGCTTACTTAACTACGTCATTTTGTACTAATAAAAATCTGGTGGGTAAGAAGCTCAGGGCCTTTGTCCTGTGAGGCAAAGTGCCCACTGGTTCCCCTTCCTTCTAGTTCTAAAAAGTGTCTTGTGAATTGTGTTACACCACGCTGTTCCTCTTTCAAGATCCTTTACCACCCAGCCCCGGAGGACGCAGCACCCAAACATTGCCCTAATAATCTTACAAGTGTTCATTAATCTTCAATAACCCTAAGAAACAGGCAGAATTATTATGTTTGTTTTGCAGATGATAAAACAGAGGCTCAGAGAGGTAAGTCACTTGTGCAAGGTCACACAGCTAATAAGCATTGAAAACAGGACGTGAACCCTAGTGAACAGTGATACTGTCACCCTCTCAAGAACTAAAGACAGTCATACAGGGACTCCCTGCCAGTCACGCCCAGAAGTTATTAATACAATTCCTGATTCCTCATGTAGTTCACTGCTTCTCACTGGCTATTTCCCCGACTCATTGGCCTTCTAAACAATTCTGAAAGATAGACATCACAAACCCCATCACAGAGGCTCAGAACGGCCTGGAGAGTTTTCCAGGGGACCCAGCAGGAAGTAGAGTTTCCTGGGCTTGATCCTTAGGGGTTGGGCTGAACAGCTCTGGACTGGGAACCTGGCCGTGCAATTCACTTGCTGCCACATGGTAGAGGGAGACTAGGTGGGTAGGGCCAGCATCGGGAAGGGCCACTCGGATTCCGGGAGAAGGCTGGGCCTGAGAGACTCACCAACCACCTTGACCAGGACTGAGGCAGAGTGGGCCAGGCCAGTCAGACGATTGGAGGCTATGCAGCTGTAGGTCCCGCTGTGTTCCCAGGTCAGAGCTCGGATGGCCAGCTGCTCTCCGACATACACCCCAATGGGGTAGGCCCATTGATACTCAGCTTTCGGCTTGGACATGGCCCGGCACTGCAGAGTCAGGCTGGAGTTGAGCCCAGCCTCGATGGTGCTGACCGCCCCAGACTCTGGCCCCTTGGTGATGTCCACTAAGTCAGGGCCATCTGCACACAAAGCCAGACATGACACGCCCTGTTCTGCATTGGTGGGTCATCCCATTCTGCCCCCTGCACTTCCACCTTTGAAGTTTTGCCCTTTTCTTTTTTTCTTCTTCTCAGTTCTAACTAAGGACATTCCAGGCTGTAACCTGGAAAATAAAGACTTCTAGCTAATGACTATTGAGAGGAATCTCAGTCAGATAAGGATGGAAGTCCCCTTTTTCTGCCCCGCTCGCTCCCTGACAAGCAGAGTATGGTCCACAGCATTGGGGGATCAAAACCAAAACCAAAAAACCTCAGCATTGGCCGGGTGCAGTAGCTCGTGTCTATAATCCCAGCACTTTGGGAGGCTGAGGCAAGAGGATTTCCTGAGCCTGCGGGTTTGAGACCAGCCTGGGCAACATGGTGAGATCTCATCTCTATAATAAATCAAAAAATTAGCCAGACGTGGTGGCACGTGTCTGTGGTTCCAGCTACTGGGAAGGCTGAGGTGGGAGGATCGCCTGAGCCCAGCAGGTTGAGACTGCAGTGGCCGTGAGCGAGCCACTGCACTCCAGCCTGGGCGACAGAGTGAGACTCCGACTCAAAAACAAAAAACAAAACAAAAAAACTTTCCTTTAGGCTGGGTTCAGTGGCTTACACCAGTGATCTCAGCACTTTGGGAGGCTAAGAGAGGGGAATTGCTTGAGCCTGGGTGTTCAAGACCAACCAAGGCAGCATAGTAGGACCTTGTCTCTACAAGAAATAAATTTAAAAAAAAATTTAACTGGGGCCAGGCACAGTGGCTCAGGCCTGTAATCCCAGCACTTTGGGAGGCTGAGGCAAGCAGATTGCCTGAACCCACAGGTTTGAGACCAGCCTGGGCAGCATGGTGAGACCTCATCTCTACAATAAATCAAAAAATTTGCTGGGTGTAGTGGCACATGTCTGTGGTTCCAGCTACTCAGAAGGCTGAGGTGGAAGGATTGCCTGAGCCCAGCAGGTCAAGGCTGCAGTGGCCATGAGAATGCCACTGCACTCCAGCCTGGGCAACAGAGTGAGACACCTACTCTTTTTTTTTTTTTGAGCTGGAGTCTCACTCTGTCACCCAGACTGGAGTGCAGTGGCACAATCATGGCTCACTACAGCCTAGACCCCCTGGGCTCAGGCAGTCCTTCCCCCTCGCCTCCTGAGTAGCTGGACCTACAAGCGCACACCACCATGCCCAGCTAATTTTCTGATTTTTTTTGTGTGTGTGACGACGAGCTCTCATCATGTTGCCCAGCCTGGTCTCAAACTCTTGGGCTCAGGCCATCCTCTCGCCTCAGTCTCCCAAAGTGTCGAGATTACGGGCATGAGCCACTGTGTCCGGCTGATGTCATATTTTATTTTCCTGCTTAGTGACCTCCCAGGCCCCAGCAGGCTGTAAGTGCTGAAAGTCATGGCTATAACCAAGTGCCCAACAGGTTGTTTGGCACAGAGCACAAAATATTTATGGCTCGATGATTGAATTGGGAATGAAAGCGAGCACAGAGAAGGTAAAGAGAAGAAAAGACACATACTTAGTCCCTACCTCTATAACCTCTGCTACTTAAATCTGTAGAAGTGGACTCCCTCCTTTCTTTCCCTGCAGAAACCCTTCTCCTCCAGCCTTCTCCATCTCCCTTCACAACTCCCACATCCTTTGAGTGGCTCAGGCAAAAATCTTTGCAGTCATTCTTGACTTCTTTCTCTCTCTTTCACCTCACATCAATCAGCAGCAAATCCTGTGAGTCCACAAAACACCCACATATATTGGATGTGGACACAAGCGCTCCCTCCGCCTCGGCCTCCCAAGTAGCTGGGACTACATTTGTCATCGCCCAGCAGCTGCCACTCTGGCCCAAGCCCACCATCTCTCACTGGACAGTGGTGGCCACCAGGAGAAGGCACCTTGAAGACCTCCAAGAGCAGGAGTGTAATTGACCAGGGGCTCCATCGCTGTGCCCTAAAACCACTCCCAGCTTTCACGGGCGCACCCTGCCAGCACCTGAGTGTGGTGGAAATTAAGGCAGACCCGGAGAAGATCATCCCAGGAGACACGAGATGTCCCAGCAGCTTGGACGGATGTGCCTTCAACTGCCCAGACACTCTGTCCAACACTCTCCCTCTCGGGGAGAGAACTGCCTTGCAGTCTGATGTCTTCCCAGCCTCCTGAGACTGCCTCCCTAGTTATTCTCCAAGGAGTATTTCTTCTAATAAAATCCTTCCGTGGAGAATGCCACTGAATCCCCTCTTGGGGTCTGCTGCTGTCACTTCCCCCTCTCTCCTGCTTCTATGTTTGCTCCCCACAGACAAGAGCCATTGAGACCCCGTGAAAACCCAAGTCTGGTTCTGTCCCTCCCCTGCTCAGAGCCCTCTGTGGCTCCCAGTGGCCCCACGGCCCTCAGGGCCCTCCATGTCCATGTCTCCAACCCCATTACTTCACAATCTCTCCTTCTTCCACTCTCCCCTTAATCCCTCCTATCCAGCTGCCCTGGGCTCCTCCTGGTTCCCCCAAAACACCAAGCACCTCATCTGCTGTTCCCTCCCCTGGAACTCCCTTCCCTCAGCTGCCTGCTGGGCTCGCTCCTCACCTCCTCTCTCTGCACAAACATCACCTCTCGGCGAGACCTCCCTGACCACCCTAGCTGAGACTGCAACACCTTCCTCCTCTCCCATCAGTCTCTGTCCCTCTCAGGCATCCTCCTTGGCCTCCTCTTAGCCCTGGGAGAGCCCCTGCCTTGGCTGTATCTCCTGCTTATTTGTTTCTAGTCCGACTCCTCTACCAGAACATATGCTCCATGAGGGCCGGCCCTTTACCTTGCCCAGGGCCAAGATCCGTGCCTGGTACAGAGCAGATCCTCAATATGTGTGGCATGAATGACTAGAAGGAAGAACTCAAAGAGAAGGAGGGAGGGAAGGAGGAGGAGAAGTCCCCGGGTAGCCAGCGACTCACAGCTGATGGTCAGGTTGAGGGGCTCGCTCCGGGCTCGGCTGTCCCAGTTCCAGATCTCACAGACATAGGGCCCCGTGTCATCCCGCCGGAGGCCATGGATGACCAGGGTCCTGTTGTCGGCCGACAATGTCAGGCGCTCACTGGGCAGGAGGGGCCGGTCACTCAGGAACCACTGGACAGCAACCCTCTCATAGATGGTTTGGCAGGTCAGGTTCCCAGAGCTGGCATTCTCCATGAGATTCGGGCTCGGAGACACAACCGGGGGCGTGGTCAGCCTTTCTGAAAACAAGTGGAGATACAGGGTCAGGCTCAGGCACCTTTCCCTGGGCTTCTGCCTACGTGGGGCCCACAAGGGTTTTCCAGGGATGTGTGTGTGTGTTGTGGGTGGTGTGTGCGTGTGTGTGATCGGCAATGACTGGTGAGTGCGGTATGTGCGTGTCTTTTGTGGATAAATGTGTATTAGGTGATGATCATGTGAATATGTGATGCATTTTGTGTGTATGGAGAGTGTGTATCGTGCGTATGCATTTTGTGTATGAGTGTGCCTTTTGTGTCTGTTGTACGTGTTGTGTGTATATGTTATACACATGCACTTTATGTGTGAGCCTGTACTATGTGTGTATGTATTTTTTGTATATGAATATCCGTTCTGTGTCTGTGGTATTGTAGGTGCTATGTATGTGTGTTGTGTGATATGTGTGTATGCTCTGTGTACGTGCTGTGTGTGGCATACGTATGCATTTTTCATGTGCGTTGTGTCAGTTGTGTGTATATGTCGAGGATGTTGAATGTATGGTATGCTTTTGTGTTGTAGACCGTGAATGTGTGTGATGTTGAATGGCTGTAATGTCTAGTGGCTGTTGAGTGTCTGTGATGGGTGAGTATGTCGTATGTGTGTTGCATATGTTTGTGGGGTGACTGTTTTCTATATATATGTTTTATGTGAGAGTGTGCCACGTGTCTGTGGTATTATTTGTTGTGTACATGTGGTATGTGAGATATGTGTGTATGTTTTGTGTGTATGTCACGTGTGTGGTATATGTGTTGTGGACTGTGAGTATGCTGTGTGTATGCGTTATGTGTCTTTGTTGCAGTATGTACTTTGTGCTGAGTGAGTTGTATTCATCTCTATGTAAATGTTATACTTGTATGTATTTTGTGTGAGCGTATGTTGTGAGCCTGTGGTATTATGTGCGTGTGTGATATATGAGTTTTAAGCATCTATTGTGTGTGCTGTGCATGTGTGGTCCTTGTTTGTATGTGTGTGGAGTGTGTGAGTGTTGTATTCACATATATATAGAGGATCGACCTCCTCTTCAGAGAATAAGATCATGGACACTCCCTAGTGAACGAACAGGATCTTACAGAAGATATGCCAAGCCAGGAGCCAGTAAGCCTAGCCCTCCCTGGGGTCGGAGTCCTGCTCAGCCTCCAGCTACATGGGAAACCCCCAATCCTCCAGGTCCTCCTCAAACTCTGGGGTACTGGTGGAGCTCAGCGGGGCTTTACTTTCTTCAGAGTCCCCAGCCCCCTTCAAATATCTGACGGCAAGGACAGGCTGGGCATGGTGGCTCAAGCCTCTAATCCCAATACTTTGAGAGGCCAAGGTGGGAGGAACACTTGAGCCCAGGAGTTTGAGACCAGCCTAGGCAACAATGCAAGACCTTGTTTCTAAAAACAAAAATAAAAATAATTAGCTAGGTGTGGTGGCATGTGCCTGTAGTCCAGCTACTCAGGAGCCTGAGGTGGGGGGATCACCTGAGTCCAGGAGGTTGAGGCTGTGGTGAGCCATGATCATGCCACTACACTCCAGCCTGGGCAACCAAGCGAGACCCCAACTAAATTTTTTTTTAAATTAGAAAAAGAGAGGGAAAAGAAAAAGGAATCTGATGGCAACTTTCACCCTTTCTCTAGGACATTTTGCATGCAACCTGATGCCCGCCCAGGGATCATCCCTTCACAGAATGTCCAAAAGCCTGAGATTGAGAACTCCTGGTCCCTTCCGACAAGGACAACCCCTGATTCCCAGAAGCACAAAGGAGAGGAGCCAGAAAAGGAGACTCACCAAGGACTCGAACTCTAAGAGCACCTAGGCGGGACAGGTAGGTGACCTTATTGGACACCAAGCACCGGTACAGGCCCTCGTGTTCTCTGGACACATCTTGGATGGTGAATGTTTCCGTGGTGGGAGACAGGATGGAGACATTGGGGAGAAGCCAGGAATACACAGGGGCCGGGTAAGACTGTGTTTCTGCCCAGAAGGTCACGTTGGAGCCCTCTATCACCTCAACCACATCCCCACTGGGGACACCGGACTCCAACTTGATTTCAACGAAGTCAGGACCATCTGGGAGGATAGGAACAATTGGAGCAGTAAGAATACCATCAGCAACAGCTTTCTTATGGGGGAACCACAGGGAGTCAATAAATACAATACTTCCCGCCTCCCCACTCGAGCTCTGGATCAATTGCAAAGGAGATGCAGGTACCAGATGGAGATGAAATGCCAGCCTTATCCCTGGGAAGAGCGAGATTGGAAGACAAGTCTGCAGCAAGCCAGCTAATGCTCTTTCTCATCCGGGCAAGATTTTGGATCAAACATCTGAGGCTTGGGAGTTCAGTGTTAGATACGAGGTCTGACAATTAAGTTCATGAGCCACCCCAGAAAAAGTGCTACATAGCTCACTGTTGAATATCACCATGGTCACCTTCAAAGTACTTCCCTCAGGAAGCTATGCACTGATGCCAGCACCTAGTGCCCCCCTCAAAGCAACTTTGGAACTCTTTTTCTGGAATGGTCATCAGAGCTGTCATCGTTATTTGTTGGGGTCTGACGATGAAGTTCATGAACTTGTCACCGTAGGCAGCATTGTGTACAATAATATTGGAACACCCTCCTCACCTGATCTGGCTCCCAATGACTTTTTTCTTTACCCGAAGATAAAGGAAATATTGAAAGGACGACATTTTGATGACATTCAGGACATCAAGGGTAATATGATGACAGCACACATGGCCATTCCAGAAAAAGAGTTCCAAAATTGTTGTGACAGGTGGTCCAGGCACTGGCACTGGTGCATAGCTACCCAAGGGGAGTACTTCAAAGATGACCGTAGTGATAGTCAGCCATGAGGTATGTAGCACTTTTTCTAGGATGAGTTTGCAAACTTAATTGTCAGACCTCATACATTAAGTTGGATGTTTCCAGTAGAAGCCAAGTAGAGACATCCACAGTCATGTGTCTGGAGTTCCAAGGTAGACAATCCACATCTAGACAACTTTTTTTTTTTTAGTAGGAATCTCACTCTATCACCCAGGCTGGAGTGCAGTGGCATTCTCATGGCCACCACAGCCTCTACCTACTGGGCTCAGGCAATCCCTGCGCCTCAGACTTCCAAGCAGCTGGAACCACAGGCATGCGCCACCACGCCCAGCTAATTTTTTTATTTATTGTAGAGACAAGGTCTTGCCATGTTGCCCAGGCTGGTCTTGAACCCATGGGCTCAGGCAATCCTCTTGCCTCGGCCTCCCAAAGTGCTGGGGTGACAGGTTTGAGCCACCATACCCGGTCCTAGATGGCTTTTAAGCTGTGAGACTGAATGAGGCATTAAGGGAGTGAGTGACAGGGAGGGGCTGGGTTGGGTGGAAAGTAACTCACAGTTCACATTCAGTAAGATGGGATCGCTGCTCTGGATCTGAAGGGCATTTCGGACTTCACACTGGTAAGTCCCAGAGTCCTCCCGCTGGACGATGAGGATGATGAGCATCTTGCCATCTGTGGACTCTTGCATGCGCTCATGAAGCACAAGGGGTTGGTTGTTGGCGACCCAGTGGATGGTAACATTGACGTCATTGGTGTTGCAGGAGAAGGTCACCCTTTCCCACTGCTCTGTGGCAGTGCCTGGTGTGACTGAAATGGTGGGCTTGGCCAGTGATTCTGCAGAGGAAGAAAGCAAGAGAGAGAGCCAGAGGCAGAGACAAGACACAGGAAGAACAAACAAGATCTAGTCCCAGAGGGATGCAGGGAGACAGGCGTGGATTGGCATTGCCAGAAGACACTCTGGAACACCAAGCCTGGGCTCAGAGGCTGTCTATTGCTTCTTCTAGTTGGAATTCTTGGGCGACTTACTCTCCAGCCCCATTGAATGAGCAGAAAGCCTGGAACCTGACAAGGGACTGAGCAATGTCAGCTGCAGTGACAATCAAGTTCGTCATGAGGACGCCAGCACGGGCCCCCTCCCCGCTTCTTCGCCAACCTTCCCCACCCCAGCCCTGACAGCCAAAGCCCACCCCTTATCTCCCGCCCCCAACACCGCTGTGGCCAGATCATGGCTGAGCTGATCAGATTTGTCCTTTTGGGACTTTGGGCGTGAAGCCCGGACAGGCGATTTCCATAGAAGCAGAGATCAGAATGACAGCGTTGTTTTCTGTGCCCACACCTCTGAATCTGCCATGAGTCTAGGGTGTCTGGGGGTTCCCAAACAGACAGAACAACATCCTTCTCACTTTGACTGGTAAGTGGGTTGGCACTGAGGGTGAACTGGGCTGCGGCTGGAGGACTCCATGAGGCCAACAGTAAGGCTGGATGGGGAGAGAGGAGGCGTTCGTTCAGGGAGGGAGAGTTGGGTTGGGGTGCCCAGTTGTGGTTTTGCAGAAGCCAAGGGAGGTCTGAGGTCAAGGACGTGGTACTCCATGCCTAGGGGCTTGAGTCCTACCTCCTACTTACTGGTCATGTGGCTTGCGGCATGTTTTTGTCCTCTCTGAGCCTCAATTGCCTCAGCTGTAAAACAGGCATACTATCACCTGCATTCTAGGGTTGTTGTAGAGTTGTAATGAACATTGACAAGTTTTTTTTCTTTTTTTGGAGTCAGGGTCTCACTCTTTTGCCTAGACTGGAGTGCAGTGGCATAATCACTGCTCACTGCTGTCTCAACCTCCTGGGCTCAGGTGACCCTTCTGCCTCGACCTCCCAACTAGCACCACTATGGCCAACTAATTTTTTTATTTCTATAGATATGAGATCTCGTCATATGGCCCAGGCTGGTCTCAAATGGCAAGCCTTAACTGGGCCCCCAAGGGTGAGTGCATTCTCTCCACTATTTGCACCCTGCTGGAGCCCCGTGATGGTCCTTCCCATTCCACAGAGAAGGAAACAGACATTCAGAGTGGTGATATCACTCTCCAAGGCCATATAGCCAATGGCAAAAGTTCTACTTGACCCTGGCCTGCCAGGCCCTGAAGACTGGAATTCCTCTCATCCATGCAGAGATGGGCACAGAGCCAAGCCCTGATATACGGGATCTTCTGATATTATTCCTGGTGAGAGATGTTGACCTTTGATGCTTCCTCAGACTTATCCTCAGGCGAGATTTCCTTTGCATGGAGGAGGAAAAGGGGACAGGACAGCAATAGCTTCCCATCTTCCAGAAGCAGCAAGAGACTGTGGACCTAGGCGGGCAGGGGCCCAACCCCAGCAGCTCATGTGCAGCTGATCCTGAGACCCCCCTTCATCTCACTCATAAGCCCGATTAACAGAGACTGGCCACCCTGTCCCTCTGTACCCCTCAAAAGACCCCACTTTGGCCCAAGCACCGCCCCATTCCCTGCCCAGTTGGTGGTTAAGGGCATGAGCTCTTAGGAACAAGGATGGACTCTGACAACTCCTGGCCCTGTCACCACAGGCAAGGGGCTTTCTCTTTGTGAGCCTTCATTCCTTCCGCTGCAAAATGGCAAGATGAGTAGGACTCAGCTCGTCTGGTGGTTGTGAGGTCTGAATGAGCTATCGGATGTGGCACGCTTAAAGCCGTTCATAGTAAGCGTTCAGTCACATGATGATGATGATGAGGAGGATGACGGTGGGGGGAGGGGGTTGGTTTTCCATGTCTGTAAGTTCTCTGCTTCCAGTGCTACTAGAGGTTAGGTCCACAGGCTCAGAGCCTGACTGCCTGGGTGTAAATCCCATCTTCACCATTTATTTGGGCAAGTGAGATTCTCTGTCTGAGTCTCAGTTTCTCCACATGTAAAATGGGTGTAATAATAGTTCCAGCCTCATGTGACTGTCAGGATAAATGCGAGGGCCTCATCTAACCCACCCAAGACAGGAAGCCTCACTCTGTGGAAAGCCATCACCTGGCCTCTTCCCCCACCGATTTCTTCCCCCAGGGTCCTGCCTTCTGTCCCACCGGGAGGAGGCAAACCTTGCAGAGAAAACTGCAGATGAGGCTGGTGACTCTCAACCTCCCAAAAGGACCCTGAAGTCCCTGCAGCTTTCCAGGATCAGCCAGGAAGCTCCAGTCCAGAGAGGGTGGAGCTGGTCTCAGGGTCACACAGCAGGGCTGGGCTGAGCTGCCATCTCTGCACACGACCCACTGTGAGTCATTTCTTTACTTCCAAAACACTGTTTTAATCAAAGTATTCTAGTCCCTCCCTTCTGTCTCAGGTGCCTTTTAAGCATAAGTTTCATGCCCATCCTCGTCCTGATACGTGGACCTGGCCATGCAGGGCTGGCGTGTCCTCCCTCTGCCTGTCCAACCCTGTCTGTCGTCTGTCTCTGTGATGCTTCAGCCTTCTCTCTCTTTCTCCGTTATTATACAGTTCTTTCACTGTCTCTTTGGCCTCTGTCTCCTTCTCTGTCTTTTCTGTCTATCCCTGTTCTTCCTTGTGGTACAGTTTCTGGTACCACTCTGTCTGTGTGCGTGTCTCTCTTCTTGCATTTCTCTCAATCTCTCTCTCTCTCTGGGGTTCTGTGGCTCTGACTCTTCCTGTCTCTCTCTCCCTGTCTCTCACACGCTGTCTCTCCCTATCCCTCTCTGTCTCTCC
>CAUYQG010125521.1:0-17516 GCA_963574415.1 Tarsius wallacei | reverse complement strand
GGGGGATGGGATTAATGATACTAAATATCTGTCTGGGGACGGGGAGACACCTCTTATCACCAAGGGTGTCTGAACGAAGCATATTTGTATACCTAATCCTTAACTGTACCCCACAATATGATAATAAAAAAATACTGATTAAAAAAAAACAAAAAAAAAACCCCTCAACACCAAGGCTCAGGTGAGCTGCTCCAACTGACAATACTTTACACATATTGTCATACATTTTTTCTCAGAGAATTAGGTGTTATCTGTGTGCCTCCAATGGGAGATGACAGCTGGATACTCATATCTGGATTCTCTTAGATTCTGTCAATGTGTCTTATACCTTTGCTGATTTTTATCTGTATTATTTGAATGTAATAAACTGCGATCATGAATATAATAGCTTTCCTGAATTATATGAGTCTTCTAGTGAAACATCAAAACTGAGGGTGATTTTGAGGACCCCTGACCCTCATATAATCTTCCACATGTCTGTAATTTAATTTTCATGAGGTCAGAAAACAAATTTGTTTTTCTGCTTTTTTTCCTGTCTAGAATGTGGTAGGTATTCCATAAATATTTGTTGACAAAATAAATTATTTTCGTAACTAGGGAAGAATTTCTACCTAGTGAAATCTTAGGCCATGAGCCATCATCATGGTTCTATCTTAGTTTCACCCTTCCCTGCTATGCCTTGGGATATTAATTTTTCTATCTGTAAACTTTCAGCCTTTGTCAGCATCAACTCACCTCTGCCTACTTTCTCAAGGTCTGGGTTAAATGTGAAGTGGTCTTTTTAAATATAAATTCTCTGACCTATAATAATGGAATTTCTCTTGATGCCATGTGTCACAGAGAAAGTATGGAGGACATAACAAAGGGCCATCTAAGGAGGAAGAGATCACTTCCAGCTGAGATTTTATTAAAGCATGGAGAAAAGATAGGACTTGTACTAGTTCTCAAAAAGGTATACTGAAATTGCATACTTTAAGAGGCATCAAAGAAGGTCTTCCCAGTGGATTAAAAAAATAGGAATAGTCATCAAACAAGGAAAAGGTTTGCCATAAATTTAGAGGATCAGAAACTTAGTGTGAGTAAAATCTAGACAGTATTAAGTCAGTAGTAATTTTTATTTATTTATTTATTTATTTATTGAGTTGGAGTGTCACTCTTTGTCACCCAGGCTGGAGTGCAGTGGCACACTCACAGCTACCACAACCTTGACCTGCTGGGCTAAGGCAATCCTTCTGCCTCAGCCTTCCAAGTAGCTGGAACTACAGATGCACGCCGCTATGCCCAGCAAGTTTTTTTTTTTTTTAATTTATGATTTATTGTAGAGACGAGGTCTCACCAAGTTGCCCAGGCTGGTCTCGAACCCCTGCGCTCAGGCAATCCTCTCTCCGCGGCCTCCCAAATTACTGGGATTACAGGCTGAGCCACCGTGGCAGGCAAGTAGTGATTTTTAAAAAGGCTAGGGTTAGGTCATGAATTGCCTTAAATACCTAACTAAGATATTTGAATTATATTCTTAAACCACTGGGAGCTATTTAAGTTTCAGAAGAAAATCAAATGATAAGACTGCACCCTAAGATGTTGTGAGCTAGATGAGCTGTGATGAGAAGGAAATTACAGGAGAAACCAGTTAGGAGACTGCTGCAATAAAAGCTGGGACTAGGGAGAAAGGAGAAACAGCAAAATCTGCTTTTTAGTCTTCAACTTAACACCAGTTTGTAACAGAACTATGAGTTCCTGAATTATCAAAAGCAGCAGTATGTTCATTCTTTTGGAGCCTTCAAATTGGCTTCCTCTTTAAAGGAAGCAGTTTTAACCCGTTATAAAATTATACTTCAGCTAGTAACCACAGAATTTCCCTGGCAATTTTCCAAGGTTATTAGAAGTAATAACAAGGACTTAAGTAAAAATTAGCATGAAATCTTCTCTACCTTGATGCATGACAGAATGCATGGAAGACCCTGCTGTATCTCACAGTCTAATATTGTTTTTCATAATTGTGTTATTGGCTTAGCTAATTTATATTGAGTCTAAACTTGCAGAGTAGATATAGGCCACAACTGAGACAATTATTAGAAAAACCCAAGCCAAAATATCATTAAAATTAAGTGAATTAATTTATGGATTCAGATTTTTAAAATTCGATTCATGATCAATAAACATTCTATTATTTTCATTTCTTGCACCCCTCTCCCTGACCACCCCTCCTTTCTTTTTAACTCATTGCCTCTAATTCTGACCCCAATAATCCTTTGACTTATCAGGTCCTTCAGTCCATGGATTCTACAAAATTATCTCTATCCTTCTTTTCCTTAATGTCCTTGATATCCCCCTTATTTTATAAATTGTTCCAATCAATCTCTTGATTCCTTTCTCTCTATGGCTTAGCAAAACACAACATTGTTAAGTCTACCTTTCTATCTACTCTAGTGCACAAGCCTCTCTTGGTTTTTCTTCTACTTCACTGACCATTCTCTAATATCCTCTGCTGGTTCTTTTTCTTCTTCTCATCCTCCTAATGATGAGGTGCTCATTCTATGTGTACTTTGCTCTTTTTATCTGTGTATGCTTCCTTAGTGCGCTCATCCCATCTTGGCTTTAGAGACCATCTACATTCTGGTATATACCTCCACCGGAGACCTCTCTTCTGATGTGAACATCCAATGGCATACTCAGTATCTCCATTTGATATTGTGCTGGTTATTTATCTAATGACCCTCAGTTTCAAATCTACTCTTTGAAACTCTGCTCATTGATACTGGTGCTGCTATTGGTACTGATATTCTGAACATGATTCCAGATTCCCTTGCCAATAATTTTCTCTTAAATTCTACCAGATGGAGTCACGAGAGAGACTGGAAGGTGGAGATAACAGATCACATGCCCTTGACCCACGTTTTATTTCAGGTACGCTGTGATGGCATTATCCTGCTTGCTGATGGCATTCTGTCAAAGGGTTCACCATTATCTTTGAGTTTTTATTCTTTAGTGTTCCCTCTCAAGCCAGATGACCCACTTAATCTGTAATCAGGCACAGCACAGAAGTTAGAGTGAGCTAGCACTCTTGAAGAAAATACTGAATCAATGAGATTAGCTAAATACTGCAACCTTCTGGCCTTCTACGATTATTGGAGGAATTCGGAATTATTCTCATAAGGAGAATCAAACCCTTATTCCTTAAAGCAGATAACCTTCATGATGCATTCATTTTTGGCTTTCCCCTTCTTTCCCATCTCATTATTCCTACTTCTTTACTCCTGCTTCCTGGGATCATCTGTACTCAATCCTTGTTGTGCTCTGCTTCCAGGGAAACCAAGATGAAAACAGCAGGAGCAGAAGTGACTTGACCCCTGTTTTTTAATCTCTTAGTTTTCCCAGGGTCATTCTACAGTGGCAACAGTTAATCCAGCCTCAGGCTTCTTTCAATACTCTTAGATTCCACTTAACCTGATCTTTCCTTTTTTGACAAAATTAATTACCTTCTAATATGCTATTTGATTTACTTGTTTGTTATGTATGATTTATCTATCCCCACTCTAGTGTAAACTCTTTGAGATTCTTGTTTATTTTATTTTTTGATATATCCCAAATGCCAAAAATGGTGCCTGAGCACTTAGTAAGAACTCAGTATTTCTTGAGTAAAAGAATGAATGGTTTGACCACTTAGTTATTCCATTGGAAAAAGTTATTTAGCATCCCCAAATTTCAATTTTCTTACCTATAAAATGTGAAAAATAATAATACTTTTCAATAGAGTTATTATACAGATGAATTAAACTAATGAAAGTAAAGTGTTTAGCACAGTACCTGGCACATAGTGAACTCTGCTACACGTTAGCTATTATGAGTTTGTTTGAGTGTATAGATGTTGTCTCTGTGGCTTCATAGAAGTTGGGTAATAGGACACCTCATTCATGTCTCCTCAGGCAAAATATAGCAACTAGAAAGATGAGTTGCTTAATCATAGACAATTGGCATGGTTTATGCAGACCGAACCCAGCTCTGTCACCTCCTGTTCCTTCAACGTGGCTCTATGTTGCTAAGGAGACATACTGTCTCCCTTGGAGTTCAGTAGAGAATTTATAACAAGAAATACTGAGGTTTTTCATGATTAAAATTGAATCTTCAATTTACTCTACCTTCAGGAAAAATTGGTTTATAACTAAAGGCTCCATGCCATGCAGCCAGATAAGAAGTTAATTAATTGAATGTTCAGTGTGTACTATGGCCAGAAATTCAATGTTTTATAGAATTTTTTCACTTTTAATATAAACTTTTTTCCCCAAACAGCCATAGCCCATTTCCTTTCTCTGCTGAAGTCATAGAGCCACTGAATATTTGAGGCTGACCTTAGAGATAATCTGGTTCTTAATCTTAGTATAGTAGAGGACAGCAATAAGGAATCAAAAATAAATCCCATTTCCCAAACAGGTACAGCCAAATGGGATACGAAATTTAAAAACAAACAAACAAAAAAACCAAACCAAACAAAAAGGCTATGAAAGGTGAACCCATTTCCCAAACAGATCAGAGGGGCAGCTAGGACTGGATGCCTGTTTACCTGATCCTCAGTTGGCAACACCACTCTCTTTCCTCATCTTTATGGAAGTATTATATGCCATCTTTGAAAAATCAAAACCACACATAGACTCGGCTTTATCCTCATTTAACAAGTCTTCTTGAGACTTCCCTCTGTTATGCAAGGAGGAAGAATAGGCTTTCATCTTTCTCCTCCTTCTCCATTGAGTTTGTTCTCTTTTACATGTTTAAAATGCTGCAGATAGAAGAAAAAAAAAAATCCCCAAATGGACCACATGCTGACAAGCTCCTAGTGTTGTCAAGTGGAGCTGGAGCATTATGTTTCAAAATTTCCTGGATGAAAACCCTGCCTTTTACAATGGTGCTTTCAATTTGGGGGACTAAATGTTCTCTGGAAAAGGAGGTGGGGCGATAGGGAAGAAGCACGGGCCAAATGAAATTAACCAAAAATCAAGAGCCTTCTTGTTAGAAAAGGATGCCTTTGCTATCCTGGACACTTAGAAACCAGACTCCAATTTGCAAGTACTTTTGAGTACCTCACACCCCTGGCCATCAGGAACAGAGAGATAATTTTCCTAGGCACATCAGCAGATGGAATCAAGCTGCAACTGGTGTCCCATCAGCTCTTCCCATCTGACAGTGAAGCTCTCCAAGCACTTACTACAAAAAGCATATCAATCCCTATAAACTCTCAGTTTTGTACCCACAATGAATGTCAAGCTATGTTTCATAACTTTTTCTGGTCAAGTCTAGCTGCTGTTTGTTTTAATCTCTTCCATGGGCTATGCTTTCTCCTACCTCCGTGTATGCATATGGAGGGTTCCTTCTACCTAGAATACTACCCTCTTTCTGCTCAACACTTCCTTACCTAATGGTTGAGGACTTTTCCCTTAGTTCAAAAGTCAAGTCTTACACCAAATAGCTGTGTAACACTATGGGAAAATCGCTAAACTTTTCTGAGTTACCCCATGATGGAAAATAAGAATATTAATAGTAGCTGCTAAGATTGTAATGAGAAATAAATAAGAACTCAAGCAACGTAGAACACTTAGAACAGTGACTAGCACATAGTAAGTACTCAATAAACTTTATTCTTGTTATTATTATTATCAATATTAAGGTGCTTGGATTTTGGAATTAGACACACTCAAATCAAATCTATTTTGAACCCTTGCTTGGCCACTTACTTGATATGTAATCCTGAATAAGTAAATTTCCTCATCTGTAAAATGTAAATAATAATAATAATAATAATAATAATAAAACAACTTCTCCATAGAATGTTAGGAAAATTAAACCAGTTAGCAGTATGCATGGAATATAATACACACACTTTATACTTATTCATACTTCTGTTTTGCCTTGTAAGTTTCAACTGTAATGTTACAAAATGTTATTATTCATTAGGTCTGTGTTATTTGCCCCTTGACTGAGCTTCCATAGCACCCTGAACTTCCTCCTTCTGTGATCTCACCATGCTGTATTTCTATTCTCTTCTCTGTTTGCCACCTTAGACTGTCAGCTTCACTATGGCAGGAATATTGCCTGGCTTATTCTCATTAGAATAAGCCAGCATAAAGACAGATATATAGTAGGTTCAATGAAGAAATTAAAGCCTTTGGCTATGCCCTTCTTTTTTTCATTCTGATTTCTTCCTCCTGCTGGAATAAATATATATTCCATATATATTTAAGGAATATACCAAGAACTGGCAGGACATGGGATTGCAGGGCATTTTTATTAGAACACACAGAGTTTAAACATTTTTTATTTACATGAATTATCTAAAGTGAGGATTTAATAATCTAATCTATATTTCTGGGTTTTTAAATGAAAAAAATTGGAAGATGTATTAAGACTAAGGCTCATATAGTTCCACTTTGCAACAATCAGCTAGAGCCAAATAGCAGCTGCTCCCTTTTTTAGGTTTGTGGAAGACTTTACACGGCCTCTTTTACTCATTTGTGTTCTTTTATAAGTGTTTGAAACTTTCTGTTTTAAAGGCTGTGCCCTTTGGCTAAGTTGAATAAACAAACTGACATTTGATGGGGGAAGGGCAGGTAATCAAAAATCAATATAATAAAATCTCCTGATCAAAGGGTATTTTTCAGCTACTTGGAAGGTTGAGGCGGAAGGATCGCCAGAGCCCAGCAGGTCGAGGCTGCAGTGGCCAGGAGCGGCCACTGCACTCCAGTCTGGGTGACAGTGTGAGACTCCAACTCAAAAAAAAAAAAAGGGTATTTTTTATTTTATTTTAAAAAATCTGCTTCCATGTTCTTTAAGTGACTATTTCTTGAGCTGCTGCTGCACTCTAAAGAGGGCAATGTTGTACGAAATCTTTAAGAACCAGAGTGCGCCCACTTTCTCTCACAGTACTCTGTGATACTGGATGAATGGCATCAATTATATGGGCCAGTATTATTGTCTGAAAGTGTGGTTAATACTGTGCTATCACAAACATACTATCACTATTTAATACAAACAAAGTCAATTCCATGGAAATGTTAAGAGATCTGATTCTGTGTTCAAACCACTTAACAGGATAGTGATCTTGGACAAATTTTAAAACTTCTATTCATTCAGTTTTCTCTTTTTAAAATTAGAATAATAATATCACCTGCCTCAACACGTTATTAAGTGAGATAATTTATCTAAATAACTTAAACATGTGCTCGGAGATGTAATAAATGTTCAAATGATAGTTGTTAGGTAGCAGTCGTAGCAGCATAAAGGGATTCTTTGCTGAAAAGTTTACAGGGTAATGAATGAGAACTTCTGAAGGATAAGAACCCCTCAGAAGCTAATCACTTCGTAGAAGCAATGTTTTTTGAAGTATAGTGACCATTAGAAGACAAATAATATTCCACACCTATAAAACTCTTCCTCTATTCCCTGATTGATGGGATCTAAAAAGAGTAGTGTTTATATTATAATCAAAGAGTGGAAACCTGGGAAACCCTGTGATCTTAATGGTTTGCTTATAATTAACTTTTTTGAATAAGCAGCTACAGAAATAGACACTGATAGTGTCTTTAAAAAGACTTCTAAGACGGGCGTAGCAGCTTACTCCTCTAATCCTAGCACTTTGGGAAGCAGAGGTGAGAGGATCACTTGAATCCAGGAGTTTGAGACCATCCTGTGCAATATAACAAGACCCTGTCTCTACAAAAAAATTTAAAAGAGTTTGAGGCTGTAGTGAGCTATGATCACACTACTGCACTCCAACTTGAAGTGACAGAGAAAGACACTGTCAAAAAAGAAAAAAAAGATTTTTAGGAGGGAGGAACAGGCTAGGATTCCTTTTCTAGCTTTATTAATCTAGAGCTTCTTCTGCTGTTTACATACACATACACACACACACACACACACACACACACACACAATCTTGTACTTTCTAAGATTTTCCTTTTTTGTTCTTCTTTAATTTCATCTGGATCTTTTATTTCCCTTTTGCCTATTATACCTGTTATAAGCAATTTGGATTTTACTTTCATTTTTTTCTCAATTCTAGAAGGGAGCTTCAGATCGTAAATGTATCAATAAACTTAATTGGACTTACCAACCTAGTAAGAGGAAAAAAACAAAACAAAGCAATTTTCTTACTGGCTAGCAAAGTAAAATGCTGCTGTATATTATAGACATACCTAAAACAAAGAAATCTGGGGTGGGGGGGGAGGATAAAAGGCTGGACAAGGCAAAATATGAAAATAAAAAGAAAAGGTTATAATATTGTTATCTGACAAGGCAAAATATAAAGAAAAGGCAATTGAGAGACAGGAAACTCTAATGGTAGTGGTGTTCCAGTTATTAATATTTATGTATTCAATAGCACAGCAATAATTTCATAAAGCAGAAACTACAAAAGATGTAAAGAGGAGTTGATACAGACACATTAATTATAAGATATTTCAACACATCTTTCTTGATCTAAGACAAATCACATGAACTAAAAGTAAGTAGGAATTTAGAAGACTTAAATAACATAGTCAATAAAATAGGTCTTACAAACATCAAACTATGAACCCAGATAATAGAGCATACATCTTCAAGTGTACATGTTATGTTCACTAAAATTGATTATATTACAAGCAATGAAGAAAAGCTTAATAAATACCAAAGAACAGAACTAATTCAAATAGCACTCTTGATGCACACTATAACAAAATCAAAATTAGAAATTTTTTTACCTGAAAATTGAAAAGAAAATTAAAAAAAATCTGTTACTGAACAATTATTGGCTCATAAGACTTGATTGAAAATTAAATAGTAATAAAAACAGAATTAAAAATCAGGATCTATGGTATACAGATAACGTATTTATCAGAGAAAAATTTTAGAGCACCAAATACCCATAACATTAAAAATTAAATTATTACAGCAAATGAATTGGAAGCTTCATACAAAATCTAGAAAAGCAAAACAAAGTAAACCAGGAGAAAAGAGAACAGATTCATAAAAGCAGAATTCAATTAGAAAGGAAAGAGAAAAATATTAGAATGAATAAAGAAGCTCAAAATATGATTTTTAAAAACAAAAAATAAATATAGAGATGCTAATAGTAATATAAATAATAAGAATAACACACACATATATAAGATTAGAAATGACAAAGAGGAAATATTCTTAAAAGCAGAGGACATTTAAAATCACCAAAGATTTTGCACAATTCTATTGCTAAATTTGAAAACCAAAATGAAATGGATAATTTTAAGAATATAACATCAAGTTTACCTAAGTAAATAAAGAAAGTCTAAAAACTCAGCCATCCATAGACAAAATAGACAATGCTGTCAAAGAACTCACTAAAAAACAAAGCATCATGCTCAGTTGTTTTTACAAGCTAACAATAAAAAAGAACTCAAGCCAACTTGAAGAGGTTCTCACTGTCCAAATATGTGACCATTTAAACATCAACAAAGATAATACTACAGAGGACTGAAACATGTCAAAAATATCCAAATGGGCCAGGCTCGGTGCCTCAGCCTGTCATTCCAGCACTTTGGGAGGCCAATGCGAGTGGATTGCCTGAGCCCGCAGATTCGAGACCAGCCTGGACAACTTGGTGAGACCTCATCTCTATAATAAATAAAAAAATTAGCTGGGCATGGTGGCACGCACCTGTAGTTCTTAAGGCAGAAGGATAGTCTGAGCCCAGTAGGTCGACACTGGGGTGACTCTGAGCGTGTCACTGCACTCCAGGCTGAGCAACAGAGTGAGACTCCACCTCAAACACACACACACACACACACACACACACACACACACACACACACACGAACAAATGTATTATGATACCAAAAACAAAGAAACTTACTGGTCACAATTGGAGAATGCTAGTAAGCCAATATTTTGAAAACTGGTAAATAGTAGGGAAGAATCAAGCATTTATCTTGTCTCTCCTAAAGTAACCATGCCACTTAGTACACAAATAGATAAGAAAGATAAGTTTTCTGTAATACAAGTATAATAGCTTGTAAATAAACCTCACCATTTTGCAATATGGAATGAATTAATGGGTCAAGGTATATATCACAAAAAGTCTGCTACTATCACAAAAGAAAGAGGTAAACAGACCTTATATGCCTCTTGGTAGAAAAACATAATATCATTTATGAATATCTTGCCAAAAAAACCCAAAAATCAATCTTCAATCTGATCAAACTTTTAATCCAAACACGTTGTAAAAAACCCAGGGGATAGCAGCAAAATTCAGACTTCAGGAGCCTCTGCAGGACAAATGTTTTGGCTTCTTTATTAAGTAAAGTGAAAGGAAAAAAGAGTGAGAGAAAAATGGAGAGAAACTTGTCTATTAAAATAGATTTAAGGTACACATCAACCAAGGTGTGTGGACCTTATCTGGATCCTTAAATAGTAAAAAGAGAAAATGTGAAATAGTTGTAAATTGGAACATTGACTGTATATTTGCCAACATTTAAGAATGATTGTTAACTTTTGATTTAATTGCAATAATAATATTGTACTTTTCTTTTTTTTTTTTAAAGCCCTTACCTTTCTGAGATAAATACTGAAATTTTTTCAGATAAAATGATACAATGTCTAGGATTTGCTTCAAATAAGGAGGAAACAGGAGAAATAGATAAAACAAGATTGACTATGAGTTGATCATTGTTAAACCTGGCTGATGGATATGTGGGAGTTAGTTACTTATACTCCTCTATTTTTAAAATATATTTGAAGTTTATCATAATATAAAAATTAGTAAAAATTATATTACTAAAATCTGGGCACAACCTCATGGACATTACATGGTTATGGTCAACTAAACTGAGAGGAAAAAAATGCTCCATTATCTCTGCTTTAACATGTTTGGGATCACCCCAACCCTGCTAACAAAGGAAGTATACTAATAGGAGCAATACATTCTCTTTCTTTGCTTTTTGGATTCTTTCTGTATTTCCAGGCATTCATTCAGCTTGTAGTTATAGAGCTGCTGATATTGTAAAAATGTTGCTTAGCAACATGTTAATGGGGAAAAACACTCCTTAAAACATTAGGGTTTTTGTCTTTTGAAATGTACTAGTTCAGCATATGATACCTCCCACAGCTCAATTTAACAGGAGGAAAAATATCAACTCTCTGAATATAGGTTTTTTTTTTTTTTCCATCTTAGTTGGGTCTGAATTTAATAAGAATAGCTAAGAACTGAAGTATGATGATTACTGTGAACTACATGCAGTCTCATTGGTCTCTTTGGTGAGGGTGGTTTGGAGGTGAAGAACTGTAGCTCTCTGCCTCTGCATAGTGCCTGGAACAAGGGTGGTGGTAGTGAGGCCAGGAGGGTATGCAAGGAAAATTACCTATTTTTTATCATCCACTCAGGTTTGTGGTCTAAAGAACATGCACTGGGTTTTAAGAATCTAGAAGTTGGGCTTAGTGAATCATTCTTTAAGCCTTAGTTTCTTTTTCAGGAAGTCAGTATTTTTTGACCAAATGCTCTTGAAAAAGCATTTCTATCACTAGCAGCTATGTTTTCCCGTGGAAGAGCCCCTAGAGCAAAGCTTCTCAGACTTAAAACGGGTTGGCTATGCTCTTTCTGGACATCTTATAAAATTGCAGATTCTGATTTTGTAGACCTGCCTGGGGACTTGCATTTCTAACAAATTCCCAAGTGATGCTGATTCCACTGGAACAAGTTTTATAGCAAGGCTTTCACCCAACCTGAATTAGCAGAGAGATGAGAAAATGTCAAATGTCAGTCTTGGCATGGCATATGGTTAAGAGGACAGCCTGAGAGTCAGAGTTCTGGGGTCAAACCCTGGCTCTGCTATATACTCTCTACAACCCATTGGACAGGTTACTGAGCCACCCAGAACTTCAGAACCATCATCCACAAAAGGGAAGGATGGGCATTTTCTGAGAAGATTGAATGAGATAACAATATCACTTGTAAGGTTCTTAGTCAAGGGCTTGGCACACATATAAATAATCATTATTGCTGGCATAAAGGCAAACAAATAGAGTATGAAGGATCATGCTGCAGTATGAGTCTTTTTCTCCTTCCAAGGGATATTTACTGGATGCTTTCTGGAAGCTGTGAGGAAAAAAAAAATTGGAAAGAGCACTGGGCTCTGATTCAGGTCATAGGTTCTTCTCGTCACTATTGCAAAGTCATACAGTTTACTGGGCCTCAGTTTACATGGTTGTCCAGTGGAATGGTTGAGACCATTTCTTCCTGGTCCAAACATCTTTGGGGAGTGCTTTACACCCCTCTTCCCGGGTGACTCAGCTCTGTGAGCTCCAAGAATCAGGTTCTTGTTCAATGAACAGAGAGGGGAGAGGCGCCGCGGGTGGTAGAGGCTTATCAGAACTGGATAAAAAGCCCAGACCCACAAGAATCTGCTAAGCTGGGGATCTATTTTAAAACCCAATCCTTTTTAGCAACAGAGAGCCAGGGCAGTGATTTAATTACTGATGGCCTAAATCAGAGGTAAAATTAGAGCCAGCAGCCCAAATCAGAGCAAAGAGCAGATTACTCAGTAGTCCTGAGGAGGATGGGTCCTATGAACCTTTCTGCCACCTTCCCTGTTCTTACATTTCCTTAGGTCTTTGCTGTGCAGAGCTGTAGATTTTTAAACAAACGTGTTGGGGCTCTATGGTTTTGTCCATTTTCTAAAGGATTTTCTAAGCATCTGTCAGCTTCTGTCTGAATCATACATACACGTGTATATGAATCACTTCCTTTTCATTTCACACCATGTTCCTCAACCCCACTCTTTCACAGACACCCCCCTCCCCCGCCCCCACCACCATTTAAAAAGAAGTACAGGAACTGGGGATTTTGTGGCGATTATCATAGAGAAAATGTTCTTTTTTTGAAACCACAAGTACTCCAAATTATTTGGGGGGAGATTTCCCCATGAGAGGGATTCTAGGGGATCCCTAAGGGCCAGGTCTGGACTTGAGAAGGCAGCTATTCTAAAGAGGGTTAGACTACTGACATGACCGCTCTGAACTAGAAAATAAATTGAGGATCTTGTCAGCTTCAACATGAAAAATCCTGGATTCTTAAGGACAGAAGGCATCCTACACATTAGTCAATGAAACCTAAGTCATTTGGTAAAAAGGTGCCAGCTTTTGAGTAAAATAATGCAGGCTCAGATTTCTGCTTTATCCCCAAGTAAATTTGCTTGACTAAATGAGTAACTATTTAGCTGGGCAAGTTACTTAACCTCTCTAATCCTCTTTTCTCTTAAAAGGGGCAACTACTTTTGCCTTAGGACTTTTTGTAAAAATAAAACGAAGTTTTACGTTTAAAAACACTTGGGATGACACCTGAAACATCATCTTAGCTATAGTAATAACAACAATAATAGGTCATTGCTTTGCTAAGCTGTGGTCTGGCTATGTGACTCTTCGAGCTATGGCCGCCATATTTTCCTAAGCTTTGGCCTCCTCCCCTACCTTAGGGAGGTGACTCTTCTCTCTCTCTCTCTCCAATTTACTTTCTAAATAAACTCTGTTTTTCAATCTAAAAAAGAAATGACACTCTAAATCTTTCCTAATGAGTGGATTTTTAGGCATTTCTCTAACTCCTCCAGTGTATGATTTAGAGCACAGGAGTCAAACAGATAGCCTATGGGCTGGATTTTATCTGCGACTTATTTTGTTTGCAGTAGTGGTCAATGTGCTTTTATTTCTTCATTTTTGTTACTTGCTTATGTTTTCAAATTGAGACATTTACAATTTTGCATCACAATCTACATTTCTTGAAACTTTTTTGGAAAATCACATCTGACAAACACAAAGCTCACATTCCCTCATGACAATCATCAGTTGGAAGTGAGCATGGGCTGTCCCTTTTATATAAGTCATTTTTTTCTCTGCTTTGCCATAGTTTCCACCACCACTTTACATCATGGGCATTACCTTCTGTATTTGAGTCTTCAGTCCCTTGATATGGTGACTAGAATGTAACATTATGCTTTATTGTGGTTTGACTGACAATGACAATCATGACTACGTCATTAGACACATAAGCATCCACAACTGATGTGAGAGAATGCCCCATAACAGGGTTCTCTCATCTGGGTCTCAGGTTATGATTCATTCCTTAAAGTTATATGCTCAGATTATGTTTCATTCTTAAAGTTATATGCTCTTCCCACTCACAGCCCTTCTGAAGAGAAAAGAGTTAGCTAGACAGTACCAGGAACCATGTGAAATTGCCTTCCCCTGGGTCACAGATGGACGTACCAGAAGTCAACATCTGACTTGAGGTATATCAATCAGATTTTTTCCAGTAGCTCTGAACTGGGCTAGTGAGAAGCCAAGAGTATGACTGCTGAGGCACTCTTGGAGTTAGACTCTCTGGCCAAGTTGGGCTGAATGGAGGTAGCAGGAGATTAAGTCAAAGGTCATGCAGACCAAAGTTCTGGAAGGAGCTTGTGGAAGCCAGAAGTCATCAGGGGAAGTCAATCTGCCAAGGTGAATAGGAAAGCAGGAGAGGCTTGCAGAGATGATCAGTAGAAATAACTGTGTGGTCTCCTAGGTCAGAGGGTATCCCTTTTTAGCCCCTGGAGTCGGGCGGACTGGTTGTATGTGCTTCACCATCTTCCGACTTCTTTTAATTTCTATGACATCATCCTCTTCTATTTTTCTCCTACCTCTCAGAATACTCCTCCGTGATTCCTTTGCTGACTTCTACACTTGTCACTTGATCCCTAGACTCCATTAGAGGTTCCCTTTGCTTCTCTATTCATACTTACTCCATAGGGTATCTCAGTTTAACATTAGTTATATGTTGACACAGCCAAATACACACACACACATACACACACACAGGCAAAGAGCATATATGTGTATGTGTGCATAACTTTTTTTAAAAACATTATCTCATTCCTTATTAGAATCTGTGGTCGGTCTGATCATCTTGAAAAATAATTCATCTGTTTGGTTCACAGCAGTGCCTGGCATGAAGAAGACACTCAATAAATATGTCTTGAATAAATGAATGAATGAATGAACTGGATTTGCTTCTCCTGTCCAGACCTAAGCCACCTCCCCATGCTCTGTGCTAAGCCCCTGGCACACTGCATGCCTTTCCATTTTTTTTTTAATTTGTCTAACTACTTTGTAACTTAGAGACTTGGAAATATGTATTTCCTCTGCCTGCAAAGCTTTCTCTGGGCAATTCCTTCAAGTCTAGGCCAAAAACGTTCTCCTCTGTGGTATCCCACCATTTCCCAGGTACTTTCTGTAATTATACCCTATTCATTACCTGCTTAGCCTCAGTTTATTTTTTTAATTTGTAAATATGCATGAACCTGTTTGTTTACCACATATTTGCCTGTGTCCCATCCTTTTCTCAAATACGCTGTTAACTTATGGAGTAAAGAATTTGACCCCCCTTGATATACCCAGCACCCAGCGCAGTTTCTAGAACAGAAGGCATGTTCAATAAATACATGTTTAACGAATGACTAGATACTCATCATGTACTTTAATATTATTCTCTCCACAAACCTCGTTTTTACATGAGCAGCTTGATTTGGTTTTGTTTCTTGCAATCAAAGAGCTACGACTCTGACAATTATAGTGACACGCAGAAATTTATACTTTGTAAATGCTATTGCAATTACCTTATTTAGAGTCTTGGAAAAAATAATGACCTTCAGCAATGAGTTCATAATGACATTAATCATGTACATCTCTATAGTTTATAAAGCACATTTGCATCTATTATCACGGTTAATTCTCGCAATGATCTTGCACAGTAAAGGACACTTGACACAAAGAGGCCAAAATGTCTAATAGGAGCCAGGACCAGAACCCAAGTTTCTGTTTTTCAGCACCTCACTCCACGTGACCTCTACTGTTAAAATTATATTGCTGCATCTGCTGCTACTACTCTATTTATGATTGATGGAATATTTACTACAAACCAGGCACTAAGCTATATGCCCTCCCTTAATTAGATCAATTAATCTTCACAACAACCCCATGGGGTTGGTACTTTTTTGGTTCCCTTATGACAGATGAAGAAACTGAGGCATGGAGAGGCAGAGAGTTAATAAGTGGATAATCGGAAATGTGAGCCCAGGTTTTTCTGGAAACAAACTAAAACTTCTATTCTTCAGTCCCTTATTCTGCAAAAAAGAAGTGGAAGAAGAACATATGGGACTTTGGAAGTCACTCATGCAGAATAATCCAGGGCTGTGTTTTCCAAACCTTTTGAGGTGCAATGAAGATTTAGATGAAATCTTATGTGAACAGAAAGCACAGAAATATGTGACTAAATGTGAGCCACTTCACCAACATCCTGTCTGATCTGGGGGCTTAATTAATGCGCTTAATTGTTGAGAGATATGTAATGAGATTATTTGGAGCCTTGGCTATGCGCTGCTTTCCTATTGTGAAGGGTGTTAATTTGCAACAACGCTCTAGATGCTGGCTGAATGAAAATAGGCTAAATGAAAACTTCAGACTGGGAGAAAAGGTAATCACAGTGGGTAATTTGATTTTGATGCACTGCTTTTTCCCTCTCATTTTAAACACCTCTTTATAAGTAGGTGAAGGTGTGTGATTACTTGGTGGGCACAGGAAGACCGATTACCATAAATATGGCAAAAATAACTTTCTCCATGAATTATTGTCCATTCAGGTAAGAAAGGCAGGAAGGAAGGAGGCATAAAGGAAACATATTTAATGAGTATGATTCTGTGAAAGACATTGCATCTGGATCTCTCATACTCATTCTTTAACTGGGTCTGCAGGAAACTCCTGGGTGCAGCCAGGTGTCCTCCCATTTCACAGATGAAAGGAGATCTTGACTGAGATAATAGTTAAAAGACCCAACTGTCAAATCTAGGAACACACCAAGGGGACATAAAGAGACATTTAAAAAAATAGAATAGAGAACTGGGAATAGTGGTGGTGGGGAGGAGATGGGGTTATGTTATACTAGCATCAAAGAACCTTAAGTACCTATATTCGCAAACTGGATTTAATAATGTTTGAATTAGATAATCAGGAACATGCTTATGCAGTTTAAAATATGTTTGAATACCAAACACAAACTTCAGTCATCCTAAACAAACTCAAACAGAAAACCAAACACCACGTGTTCTCACTCATATGTGGGAGCTAAACAGTCACAAGGATGGAAATAATAGACACTGGGGGCGCGAATAAGGAGGTAGGGGGCTAGGGTTCAGAAACTACCCATGGGGCATAATGTTCACTATCTGGGGAATGAGCTGCCTGAGACCCAATTCCCACCACTACACAATATGTCCATGTAACAAATACGCATGTGTATCCCCTGAATCTAAAATTAAAAATTAAAAAAATAGCATTGATGACAATAAAAACTTGCATTTTCTTTCTTTTTTTTTTTTTTTTTTGAGTTGGAGTCTTACTCTGTCACTCAGACTGGAGTGCAGTGGCCGCTCCCGGCCACTGCAGCCTCGACCTGCTGGGCTCTGGTGATCCTTCCGCCTCAGCCTTCCAAGTAGCTGGAA
>CAUYQG010125518.1:0-10917 GCA_963574415.1 Tarsius wallacei | reverse complement strand
TATTTATTTTTATTTTTTTATTTTTTTATTTTTTGAGTTGGAGTCTCACTCTGTCGCCCAGACTGGAGTGCAGTGGCCGCTCTCGGCCACCGCAGCCTCGACCTGCTGGGCTCCGGCAATCCTTTCGCCTCAGCCTTCCAAATAGCTGGAATTACAGGCGCGCACTACCACGCCCAGCTAATTTTTTGATTTATTGTAGAGATGAGGTCTTGCCAAGTTGCCCAGGCGGGTCTCGAACCCGCGGGCTCAGGCAATTCACTCACCTTGGTCTCCCAAAGCGTGGGATTACAGGCTGAGCCACCAAGCCTGGCTGTAACTTACATTTTAAGGGAAAAAGATTACTCAATAAGGCACAAAAAGAAAGACATTATACTCACTTGGATTTGGTTCAAATATGAGTAACAAGATATAGCCAAACATAATGTAGTATTAGATGGAACTTTAGAAAGTATCTCTAATTCTGTTGCTTTTCAGAATACTGAGTTCCAAATGACTGACTGATGGAGCTATATTTAGAATTCAAGTTTCCTGATTGCCAATCTATATTCTTTTTATTATAACACATTTCTTTTTATTATCATTATTTGAACATTTTGTGGGCACTCTTTTGTTATGAATAGTTTTCCTTTGTTTTTTGCTATGCTGAGTGTGATTTTTTTTTTTTGATTGGGGATTGTACTTTTGAGTTTGGGTGAGAGTAGGTCATTGAGGGCTTTGAAAGGATTAAAAAAAGAAGTGTCGATTGTCAGGTACTGAAATTAGCTAGTCTCACTTTCTAGCTGATTTATCATATTAAGATGTTGAGACAAAGCTTTCATGTTTGCTTTCAGATGACCTGTTGCAGCTAATCACATTGTGTCCTCAAATTGAATTAATTCAATGTCTCACCAAAGAATGGAATGGAAAACCACCATCTTTATCTTTTGGTCTTGCCATACTTCATCTATTCTCTGTAGATCTGAAAAAAGTTGGCATTAAGCTACTTCAAGAAATAAATAAAGGTGGGAAAGGTAAGTAGAATAAAATGTTGTAGAAGAAATAGTGGGTTATTGAAGAAAAGTTTCAAGATAATAATGTATGTGTCAACTCACATTTCCCTTAGAGTTCCTTCTTAGCAAGAATTGACTTTAGGAGTTTATAAATTGTAAAGATTACCATATTAATAATAATCTCCTGGAAATAGTATATATTTCTTGATGTAATTGGAATGAAGAGAATCTTTATGAAACCTGAGGTTAATGTTATAATAATTACAATAGCTAACACTATTCTAAAAACTTTATATATAGGTATATAAGTATATTTAGCAATCTTTTGGTATGTACTTTAAATGTTGTTTAGACATAAGCTTTATATATTTTAATTCCTAAGCCAAATATGTGCATATTTACATATGATATTCACTCCACACCTAACTCTGCAGTGGAATCAAGAATAACTTATTAAATCTCACTTTTGTTTTCTTTTCATTAATTTAACACAGGAACTTGAACAGACAGCTTTATTTTAATTTTTTGTAGAGACAAGTTCTTACTATGTTGCCCAAGCTGGTCTCAAACTCCTGGGATCAAGCAATCCTCCCATTCCAGCCTCCCAAAGTGCTGTGATTACAGGCATCAATTTGATTTTAAAATTATTATCTGGCGGCAAGGAAAAAATGGTAAATTATCTGAAAACATAGTGAGTAGATACTTTTATATTTTGAAATTATCATTACAGATATCAACTAAAACATTTGATAGGAAAATAATTATGGTGGAAATAAAGTTATTGTGATGACAGTATTCTAAAAAAAGTCCTGGCTGGGTGCGGTGGCTCATGCCTGTAATCACAGCACTTTGGCAGGCAAAAGCAAGAAGACTGTCTGAGCCCAGGGGTTAAGAACTTGCCAGCCTGGGCACCAACTTGGCAAGACCTCATCTCTACAATAAATTTAAAAAATTTTGCCATGCATGCACCTGTAGTTCCAGCTATTTGGAAGGCTGAGGGAGAGGGATTGCCTGAGTCTAGCAGATCAAGGCTGTGGTAGCCATGAGCATGCCACTGCACTCCAGTTTGGGTGAGAGTGAGACTGCAAATCAAAAGTAAAAAAAAAAATAATAAAATAAATAAAAAGAGGTCATCTTTCATGAAGTGCCGTAAATAATGCAGGAATAGGTGAGAAATGAATTCCATAAATTGATAGATTCTAAAGAGAACCACTATGATTGATTTTCAAAAGTAAATAATATACTAGATTTTTACGTTATATGCAAAATTATTTTTTTCTTTTTGAAAAATATTTGTTACAAAAGCCCCATCATTAAGAGCTCCATCTATAACTAGGATGAAGGATTTGTTAAAGACTTTCTCAAGTCCTTGGGTTAGCATTACTAAGGCTTTTAAACATGTTTGAAGTATCATGAAAACTTGACCGACAGGTCACCCATGATAGACTGTGAGCCCACATTCTTAACTTTTGGAGTTTCCTGCCATGTGGCCTTCAACATCTGTTCCCTTAACAAGAAGGAGCTGAGTGGAATATAGAATGTGAGAAATGGTAGTGGGATGAACTGAGACAGGAAGAGGTAAATGATAAAGGAGGAGAAGGAACTCACACGTGAGTACTCACCATGAGCTAGACTGAGCACTCCACATGCTATATCATTACATTACAGGGATAACATATTTATTTTTAAAAATGAAAAATGAAAAAAAAGTTGTTCAAGTTCCTATATTAAGTTAATGAAAAGAAAACAAAAGTGAGATTTAACAGATTTAACAGTACCTGAGTTGAAATTATGTCCTTTTCTATTTTTGGAGAATTGTTAAGTGTGGATTATCAAATAAGAGTTTTACTATAATATTGTATTTTTTTTCCACAGATGCAATAGAACATCTTGTGGTAAATGATTTATTCTGCTCCCTGGAAAAGTGGCAAGAAATGGCAGATATATGTTTACAGAATGGCTTTGAGAGATTATCTAATGACATCATGTCCATTCTTCGATCTCAGGCTGGAGTTACAGAAATTTCTGAAGAAGACGATACAGTCAACTTAATGGAACATGTTTTTTGGTAGTTCCATATCTTAACCAGTTGAGGGAGCTTGTACAACATTTTTATGTATGTATGGCAAACTGATTTTAGCATAACTAACTTATAAATAAATATATAGTTAAAAGCTCTCAGAAATAAATCATGCTTCTTTTGTTATGATGATATTTAGATTTGTCCTTGAAACATTACCATTGCTTTCTTTTTTCCACACATTATTTCTTATATTGAATTTTGATAATATCTAAGATGGTAACTTCGTACAAAACAGTGTAGGCATTTTTATATAAGGGCATAAGCTAATGGCTAGATACGTTACTTTCTGGTGATCTAATTTTATAGCAAGAACTAAGGAAAGTGTGGGTAGTATTCTGTCTGATAGACTGCCTTCTCAGACTCAAATGCTACAAGCCTGACTTGACAAGAAAAGCAGGATATCATTTCAAGGTTGAATTCACTGGCAAAAACCTGAAGTATAGTAATTGTACTGCATGTTCTTCATGCTTTGGTATATATAAATATGGCAAAAGTTAGGTTTCTACCATAAAAGTTGGGAATCTTGGCGTGTTCTTACTTAGAGAGGAAACTAGCCACATTTTACATAGAAGTAGACCTAGGATAACTGTAGGCACAACAGGTTTGAGGCTGGGATGGTGGCTTACACCTGTAAAACCAGCACTTTGAGTAGCCGAGGCAGAGAATCACTTGAGACCAGGAGTTCAATACCAGCCTGGACAACATAGTGAGACCTCATCCCTAGAAAAAAAGAAAAAATTAGTCAGGCATGGTGGTGTGTGCTTATAGTCCCAGCTATTCAGGAGGCTGAGGTGGGAGGAGTGCTTGAACCCAGGAGTTCGAGATTGCAGTGAGCCAAGATCATGCCAGTGCACTCCAACCTGGGCGACAGAGCAAGACCCTCTCTAAAACCAAACCAAACAAAAATAATAAAGAATGAGTTTTGGGTGATTTCAAGTGTCTGAATAAAGATTTGATTAAAAACTCAAGAGTTCTATACCATGGGCAGTTGTAATATTCAAAATATTTAATGATCACTGTGACATGGGTACCAGTCAAGCTGAACTGATAGCCAACTAATCGGAACAGCCTTCAGGCCTTAGGCCACACCAGAGCATCCCAGCTGAATGCCAACTGAATGGGACGTGGTAAAAATGAGCTGTTATTAGACAGAATAAGAGCAGAGAGCATAACTTTTCCCTTCCTAAATTTACATTGAATGTGTACTTTTAAATTTTATAGTGGAAAGAATGTGGACTAGGAGTCAGACAGCTTTATATTAAAATTCTGATCCTACCTCTTACTCATTTGTAAAATATGGGCAGTAATACCTCTGCTAGGTTTGTTGTGAGGATTAGTGATAATGTATGTGTAGTGTAAGTGTACAACATAGTGGAGAACTTAGAAGATAGCTGTTATTCCTATGTAATAGGCCCAGAAACGCATATTCCTCTACTTAGCTTACACTTACTCAATCTTGCATTTCCTTTTCTTTTTTTTTTTTTTGAGTTGGAGTCTCATTCTGCCACCCTGGCTGGAGTGCAGTGGCACAGTCATGGCTCACCGCAGCCTCAACCTTCTGGGCTTAGGCAATCCTGCTTCAGCCTGCCAAGTAGCTGGGACTACAGGCATGTATCACCCTACCTGGCTTTTAAAAAATTTTTAAATAGAGCCGAGGTCCTACTATGTTGCTTAGGCTGGTCTTGAACTCCTGGGTTCCAGCAATCCACTCACCTTGACCTCCCAAAGTACTTAGGATTACAAGAATGAGCCACCACGCTTGGCTAAATCCCACATTTCTACCCACTTGCAATTATAAATATTTATCTTTCTTTGGAGTATTTGCTATATTAGTCTAACATATTGCCTATATTAAGCTATCTGTCCACACTCATATCAAGATAGCCTGACTTATAAATCCAGAAGCGTTCTGACTGAGTTTTTAATTTTTTCATATAGTGCTAAACACACTATGTAAGAACATAATGTGTTCTCAAACATAATATTTTTACTAAAGTAATACATGTGCATGCATAGTTTAAAAATCAACATATTACTAAAAGTCTATAATAATCTTTTGATTTCTGTTCTTCACGTTAGCTCTTGAAAAGAACAGATGAAGGATGGATAAAAGGAATGGAAACAGAGAGGGCATTTTAGCAGCACAGATTCTTTGTGTAAGAATGGCTGAGAGTAGTTCCAGCTACTTGGAAGGCTGAGGCGGAAGGATTGCCTAAGCCCTGCAGGCCGAGGCTATGGTGGCAGTGAGTGTGCTGCTACACTCCTGCCTGGATGACAAGAATGAAACTCCAACTCAAAAATAATAATAGTAATAATAATAATAATAATGACTGAGAACCTTATTTTCTTTTCCTTTTTTTTTTTTGAGTTGGAGTCTCACTCTGTCACCCAGACTGAAGTGCAGTGGCCGCTCCCGGCCACTGCAGCCTCCACCTGCTGGGCTCTAGTGATCCTTCCAATTAACTGAAACTACAGGCGTGCACTACCACGCCCAGCTAATTTTTGATTTATTGTAGAGATGAGGTCTCGTCAAGTTGCCCAGGTGGGTCTCGAACCCGCGGGCTCAGGCAATCCACTCACCTTGGCCTCCCAAAGTGCTGGGATTACAGGCTGTGCCACTGAGCCCGGCTGAGAACCTTATTTTCTTTGAGACCTGTATGACGGATAGAAAGCTATCGTGTCCACTGACAGCTTAGAAAAAAAAAAATGTGTCCATGAAAGCCAGGGGATCAAGTAGGTATGAAAATCTGGAGAAGTCTTGAAACAGCAGCTGCTGTTG
Source organism: Tarsius wallacei (assembly GCA_963574415.1). NCBI lineage: Eukaryota > Metazoa > Chordata > Mammalia > Primates > Tarsiidae > Tarsius > Tarsius wallacei. Next base: position 5,066 of record CAUYQG010125518.1, on the reverse strand, counting down.
TTGTCCTATTAATTTGCCTTAGTTTTAAAATGGTTTTCCTCCACTCATTATTATTCCTTCTCAGTTAGTGTTATTGTGGGCAGCTTTCCCAAGGAAAGTGAAAGTTGTCAAATGAATACAAATTTAAATGCCTGGAGATGGAAAATGGAGCTGTGAGGAAGAGCAAGGATATAAAGTCAAGTGGGGAAGGAGAAAGAATTTGGCTGTGAGCTCCCCAGGGCCTGAAAGCTGTGAGCACCTCCGTGTAAGCTGCACTGAAGGAGGTACACTGTGGGCCTCATCGTGCAGAAGCCTGCATTCTAGACAAGCTCTGCTACTGTCTAGCTTGGTGTCCTTTTCCTCGTGTTTAAGATTAATTTATTTTAACTACATAATTTCTCTTGTCATTTTCAACTCTAAAATTCAGTAGTTTTGAAAAGGTAGAAATTATTTCCCAGTGCTTATTGACTAACCTGCCTAAATTTGAAATTCTGAGGTTCAACATCAGCATTAACACCACATACTGAATACCTATTTTACATACAGTTTCTGCTATCAAGATTACAACCTCAATGGGAAGACATAATAGGTTTTTAAAATTGCTAACAATAATTTCTCAGTATTATATAATATCCAGTCCATATTCAAATTTCACCTATTGCTTAAAAATGTCTTTTTGCATTTGAGTTGTTCCATCAAGTACTAATCAACATTCATGTGCTCTATTTGGTCTCACTGTCTAGTGTATCTCCTCTCCTCTCTCTTTTTTTCTCTTGCCATTGACTATTTCACATATAGCAAAGGCCATGATGAACTAAGGTTCTCAGACTTATGCGGAACCAGCCCTGAATCCAGGAATGAAGCCCACCTGGTCATAGTGGATGACCCTTGAAATGTGTTATCGGATACAGTTTGCTAGAATCTTGTTGAGAATTTTTGTGTCTATGTTCATCAAAAAGATTGGCCTGTAATTCTCTTTCCTTGTTGGGTCTTTGCCAGGTTTGGGTATTAGTATGATGTCAGCTTCATAAAATGAGTTGGGGGAGAATTCTATCATTCTTGATTACCTGAAATACTTTCAATAAGATTAGTATCTGCTCCTCCTTATATGTCTTGTATAATTCAGCTGGGAAGCCATCTGGTCTGGGCTTTTTTGGGTGGGGATAATTCTTATGACTGAGTCAATTTCCTGCATTGTTATTGATCTGTTTTTGGGGGGGGTTTTTGAGTTGGAGTCTCACTTTGTTGCCCAGGCTGGAGAGCAGTGGCACACATGCTCACAGCCACCCTAGCGTTGACCTGCTGGGCTCAGGTGATCCTTCTGCCTCAGCATTCCAAGTGGTCAGAACTACAGGTGTGTGCTACCATACCCAGCTAATTTTTTATTTATTGTAGAGACAAGGTCTTGCCAAGTTGTCTGGGCTGGTCTCAAACCTGTGGGCTCAGGCAATCCACTCGCCTCAACCTCCCAAAGTGCTAGGATTACAGGCTGAGCCACTGAGCCTGGCCTGATCCGTTTAGAGATTCAATTTCTTCTAGCTTCAACCTTGGGAGGTTGTGTGATGTCAGAAAGTCCTCCATTTCCTTTAGGTTTTCTAGCTTATTTTGCATGCAGGTGTTCATAGTAATCCTATGATTAATCCTTTGATTACTATGATAATCTTTTGAATTTCTTCAAGGTCAGTTGTGACTTCATCTTTTGCGTTTCTTTTCTTTTCTCTTTTAGTTGGAGTCTCACTCTGGAGTGCAGTGGCACAATCATGGCCACTGCAGCCTCTACTTGCTGGGCCCAGGCGATCTTTCTGCCTCAGCCTTCCAAGTAGCTAGAACCAAAGGCATACACCACTATGTCTGGCTAATTTTTTTTCTTTGTTGTAGAGATAGGTCTCATCAAGTTGCCCAGAATGGTCTCGAGTCCACGGGCTCAGGCAGTCCTCTTACCTTGGCCTCCAAAGTGCTGGGATTATAGGCATGAGCCATCATGTCTGACCTTCCAGGAATCTTTTTGTTTTTGTCTTGATTTCTGTGTTGACCCAGAAGTCATTCAGCAGCATGTTGTTTAGTTTCCATGTATTTGTGTATTTTGGTTTTTTTTTTTTTTTTTTTACTTTTGTAGTTATATATGTGTGTATTTTCATTTTCATGAGTGCTCTGTATGCTCTCTGTTAATTCTGTGCTTGCCTATACTTTTGTAATGCAATAGGTATGACTGTTCTTTTTTTTTTTTTTTCTGTGTTCAACACCTTTTTAAACATCTCTTGAAGAGCTGGTCTAGAAGTGGTATAGTCTCTCTTGGATGTCTTGGAAGGATTTTAATTCTCCATCACTGAAGAAGTTTAGCTCAGCTGGATAGGAAATTCTTGGCTGGAATTGTTTATCTTTAAGAATGTTAAAGAGCTGGGCTTGGTGGCTCAGCCTGTAATCCCAGCACTTTGGGAGGCCGAGGTGAGTGGATTGCTTGAGTCCATGACTTCAAGACCAGACCAGGCAACTTGGCAAGACCTCATCTCTACAATAAATCAAAAATTAGCCAGGCATGGCAGTCATGCCTGTAGTTCCGGCTACTTGGAAGGCTGAGGCAGAAGGATTGCTGGAGCCCAGCAGGTCTACACTGGGGTGGCCATGAATGTGCCACTGCACTCCAGCCTGGGTGATGGAATGAGACTCCAACTCAAAAAAAGGAATGTTAAAGATTGGACTCCAGTCCCTTCTGGCCTGTAAGTTTCTGTAGATAAGTCTGGAGTGATGATTCTGATGAGTCTTCCCTGGTAGGTCTGACCTTTCTGTCTTGCTGCCTTTAGGATTTTTCTTTCATGCTTACTTTGTGGAAGCAAATTATTATGTATCTTGGGGTTGGTCTTCTTGAGTGATACCTTGTGGGGATTCTCTGAATCTTTTGGGCTTGAATGGTCACCTCTCTAGCAAGATGTGGGAAGTTTTCTTGGATGACCTCATGGAATGTTTGTTCCATGATATTCTCAGTTTCCCTTTCTGCTTCAGGGATACCAATCAGGTATAGATTTGACTTCTTGACATAGACCCACATCTCTTGGAAGATTTGCTCCTCTTTTTTGTGCTTTTTTTCTGTTTTTGACAGACTGGGTTAATTTCATATTTTGGTCTTCAAGCTCTGAGATTCTTTCCTCTGCTTGGTTGATCCTGCTCCCTGTGCTTGTTATTGATTTGTTATTGTTATTTTGTTTTTGACCTCCAGGAAGGAGTTCTTCATTTCCATTATTTCAGAATAGGCTTTCCTGAAATTGACCAACTTCATTTTTATTTCCTGTACAATTTTGGTGAGTTTCACTTCTAGTTTCTTTTGGTTCTCTCTGTTCATTTTAGCCATCCAATCTGTGATTTTTGTTATGGTTATCTTAGCAGGTCATTTGGGGGAGTTTCCATTGTACTCTGATACCTGCTTTTTTGGGCACTGTCTCTTTAGTGCTCTGAGGGTTGCCTGTATTTTTGGTGGTTTTTCCTCAATTGTGACAAGCTTCTCTTCCCTCTCTGTAATTCTTTTAGTTTTGTTCCTCTGAAGCTATTGCTGACCCTCTATTTTAAGGCCTTTTCTGTGGTTCATTATATGTCACTCAGTTAAAGAGGAAGGAGAATTCACTTCTGCTTCATGCTTCCACCTTGTGGCTGGTTTTCTCAACTAACTGTAGCGGCCCCTGCTGCTAGCATTCTGTGGAGAGAGTGTGTATGTGGTGTGTGCTGCCCCCCGCCCCGCGTCTGCTGTCTGTGGTTTGTAACCCAGAAAAACACCAAGAAAGCCTTCAGGTGTCTTTCATGTTGCTCCCTCTCTGTTCAAGTCTGTTCACTTCTGCTCTTAAAAAAGAGTGATTTCCCTGCCACGGGAGAGAGGGGAGGAGATATGTCCTGTAGGAACGTAGGACTTGAAGGTGATTTTTCCTGATTTGGCTGAGAAGATAAACTGGGTGCCAGCAAGGTTCACTCTGCAGGTGGGCTTTCCTTGCCTGGGAGCAGGCTGACCAGCTCCCCTGGCAGGAACTGCACTCATGGCTGCTGACCCAATGTGGGTTTTTCTTCTCCCCATTTTGCTTGGAGTCCAATTGCCTGCCATTATACTATGACCAGGAAGCCTCCCACGTAGGACCGAAGACTCATGCATGACTGGGGCAGGGGGGGGATCGGTGAATGGAACCAAAGCATCTTAGGTACACTCACCCACTCTTCATTCACTGGGCAGGGCTTCAGTTCCTCCAGTTATTTTTTTGAATTTTGTCCATTTCATAGAAATGGACACTCCTTCTCATCAGTTAACACAGTTAAGCCAGTGCAGTACAATTAAACATATAAAGCTGTTGATTTGCTAGTAGTTGTAATTTGTTGTGTTCTTGGATAAAAAATATATTAGATATATAATAAAGTAACTGTTATCTATATAGTTTTTTGTAGGTTATTGTTTATTGTCAATTATCTACAGGTACCCTTTCTACTCTGGGAATCTGTGTCAACCTCTCCTTGATGTTCTTTTCTAGACTCCAAATAAAGTCACTCTCAGGTATCTATAAAGGTCTGGTGCTACTGAAAATGAGTGAGTGTATCACAGTCAGGGATAGCAGAATCTAGGGACTTTTTGAAAGGGACAATTGTACTAAATTCCAGGCAATTTTTTTTTTGAGTCAGAGTCTCATTCTGTCACCCAGGCTGGCATGCAGTGGCATGATCACAGCTCACTGTAGCTTTGCCCTCCTGGGCTCTGGTGATCCTTCTGCCTCAGCCTCCCAAGTGGCTGAGACTACAGGTGTGTGCCACCACACCTGGCTAATTTTTTGATTTTTTTTGTAGAGACAAGGTCTTGCTATGTTGCCCAGGCTGGTCTCAAACTCTTGGGCTCAAACAATCCTCCTGCCTCAGTCCCTCAAAAGTGCTGAGATTATAGGCATGAGCCACCGCATCCTGCAATTCTAGGAATTTTTTTTTTTTTTTTTTTGAGTTGGAGTCTCACTCTGTCGCCCAGACTGGAGTGCAGTGGCCGCTCCCGGCCACAGCAGCCTCGACCTGCTGGGCTCCGGCAATCCTTCCACCTCAGCCTCCCGAGTAGCCGGAATTACAGGCACACG
>CAUYQG010125513.1:0-25297 GCA_963574415.1 Tarsius wallacei | reverse complement strand
GACCTCATCTCTACAATAAATCAAAATCAGCCGGGCGTGGTAGCGCGCGCCTGTAGTTCCGGCTACTCGGAAGGCTGAGGCGGAAGGATCGCCGGAGCCCAGCAGGTCGAGGCTGCGGTGGCCGGGAGCGGCCACTGCACTTGAGTCTGAGCGACAGAGTGAGACGCCAACTCAAAAAAAAAAAAAAAAACTATTTCGGGGTTCCAGTTTTTCCATATCTAAGTTGATTACAGTAATACGGTAAATTCCTATCAGACAACGGCATGACCTTGCTTTTCTGAACGCCTGGCATTGTATCGGGTTGAATTTGACTTCAAAAGGCTGAGCAATGCTGTTTCCCTTTGGAGTACCTGTCGGGACATCCAGTTTCAGATCCTGCTGCAGGAAGCACTGAAGTCTAGTCAAACCAACTGTGACCGTGTCACTAAGTCCTAGACTTTGTGCTGTCAATGCTTCTTCATCAATAGTTATCTGATCAAGAAAAGTGAGACGCTGGTTCTCATTAGCTGCTTTATATCCATTTGATTTTTCAGTGATCTCTGAACTTGAAGCCTCACAACACTGGTTTACAACCTGTAAATGACACAAGTTTGTATTACTAAAGTTGGCAGTGCTTTATTCAATATATCATTTCCCCTTACCTTGAAATTTTCCATAATAGAAGTTTTAAAAACACATTTAAAAAGTAGAGAAAACAGTATAATTAACACCATCTTATTCATTTCCAAGTCTCAATATTTACCAATACATATAAAAGAAACAAGACTAGCCACTTATTCCTCACATACCCAGGAATATTTTGAAGCAAATTCTGCATTATTTCATTCATTTACTTCAGCATATATCTCTAAGAGTTAATAGCATTTTAAGACCAATATTATATATAAAAATAGCCGGGCTCGGTGGCTCAGCCTGTAATCTTGCATCTTTGGGAGGCTGAGGTGAGTGGATTGCCTGAGCCCGTGGGTTCAAGACCTGCCCGGGCAACTTGGCAAGACCTCATCTTTACAATAAATCAAAAATTAGCTGGGCGTGGTAGTGGCCACTGCACTCCAGTCTGGGCAACTGTGAGACTCCAACTCAAAAAAAAAAAAAGTTTAACATTGATTTCTTCATATTAAATCTCTAAGTCAGTGTTCAAATTTCACCAGAAGTCTCAAATGTGTCATAACTGCTTTGTTTGAACCAGAATTCATCACTAAATTTGGTTGGTAAGGCTTAAGTAGGTGACTATATCATTTATCATCCAAACCGGGACACTTTTTAGAGGGAGCTATAGGTTATCCTTCCTCATATTTTTTTTCCCTTGAAAAACATTCTTATTGAAGAAACTAGTCACTACCCTATTGAAGATCTCAAGTTCTAGATTTGATCAATGCTTTATCTTCTATAAACTGATTAGATCTAAAGGCCTGACTTGATTTGGGTTTAATATTTTAGCAAGACTATTTCATAGATAGTACTGAAAGTACATCACACCTGGTTGTGTCTCTCATATTAAGATTAATCAATGAGTTTGGGTATGGTTAATTATAATTAATTATAAATTCTCCCATCAGCTTGTAATCAGATGGATTAAGCCAATAGGTAATCAATGTCCTATTTCATTAGGGGTTGCAAAATGGTGATATCCTAATTCCATCATTTCTTCTTCATTTTATTAGCTAAGAGTCTATGAAGAGCCGGGCTCGGTGGCTCAGCCTGTAATCCCGCGCTTTGGGAGGCTGAGGTGAGTGGATTGCCTAAGTCCGCGGGTTCGAGACCCGCCTGGGCAGGTGAGACCTCATCTCTACAATAAATCAAAAAAAAAAAATAGCCGGGCGTTGTAGCAGGCGCCTGTAATTCCAGCTACTTGGAAGGCTGAGGTGGAAGGATCGCCAGAGCCCAGCAGGTCGAGGCTGCGGTGGCCGGGAGCGGCCACTGCACTCTAGTCTGGGCGACAGAGTGAGACTCCAACTCAAAAAAAAAAAAAAAAAAATAGTCTATGAGGCCGGGCTCGGTAGCTCAGCCTATAATCCCAGCACTTTGGGAGGCTGAGGTGTGTGGATTGCCTAAGCCCGCGGGTTCGAGACCCGCCCGGGCAACTTGGCGAGACCTCATCTCTACAATAAATAAAAAATTAGCCGGGTGTGGTAGCGCACGCCTGTAATTCCGGCTACTCGGAAGGCTGAGGCAGAAGGATCGCCGGAGCCCAGCGGGTCGAGGCTGCAGTGGCTGGGAACGGCTACTGTACTCCACTTTGGGCGACAGAGTGAGACTCCAACTCAAAAAAAAAAAAAAGAATCTATGAAACACTTTTCTTCATCAATTACCTACTAAACCAAGATACAGCTTTTTTAGAAAGGCAGGTGAATGCTATATTGTATCTCTTCAGTTACCAGTTTTCAGAACTATGCATTGTTTCCCTAGCGTGATCCAAAGGAGATCTATAAAAATTGTATAATTTGGCCAGGCACAGTGGCTCACACCTGTAATCCCAGCACTTTGAGGCCAAGGTGAGAGAATTGCCCGAGCCCAGAGTTCGAGACCAGCCTTGGCAACATGGCAAGACCTCGTCTCTACAATAAATAAAAAATATTAGCCAGGAATGGCAGCGCGCACCTGTAGTCCCAGCCACTTGGAAGGCTGAGGTGGAAGGATCGCCTGAGTCCAACAGATCAAGGCTGAAGTAGCCATGATCATGCCACTATACTCCAGCCTGGGTGACAGAGTGAGACTCTGACTCACAAAAAATATTATATAAATTATTGAGATTTAATACATTTTATGTCTTAATCCATTACAGCGATTATTCTTTTTGATGTGCAAATTATACTGTCTTTCACCAGGGAGAGGTTAGCTACTAAGTACCCTTGACACAACCTCAGTAATCTTAAATAGCTTTCTTACTTTCTGGTATGACAAGATCTCTAGGCCCATATATTGTACATTTCCTGAAATTAGCTATTTTTCCATGAACTCTGGTTCCTTTGAGTGAAAATCAGTTATATAGCTTAAAATATTTAAATTCTTTGTATCTAGTTCCCGAGAATGTCAGCAAAATCCTTCTATTGCAAAGAAAGAAAAAAACAAGTCTCAAAGGGCTCATGCAAGTATTATGTTCAAGCAAACCCACAAACCTATCTAGTATCCTTTAGCTACTAGAATAATATCCTAAAAACTTAAAGCAATAATAAGTTTGAATGTACCTGGAGAAAAGTAAAAAGCATATATAAGTGGAAGGTATGATATGTCAAAAGACAGGTTATCCTTTCCTGAAGAAATTAATAAGCCAAAAACCAAGACCAGGCTGGATGCAGTGGCTCACACCTATTAGTTCCAGCAATTTGGGAGACCAAGGCGGAGGAATCACTTGAGGCCAGGAGTTTGAGACCAGACTGGGCAACCCTATCTCTACAAAAAATAAATTAGCTGGGTATGGTGGTACACACCCACAGTTCTAGCTATTAAAGGCTGAGGTGGGAGGATTGCTTGAGCTCAGGAGCTCAAGGCCACAGTGAGATATGATCACACCACTGCCCTCCAGGATGGGTGACAAAGGGAGACCTTGTATCTGAACAAACACACAAACAAATAACAACAAAACAACCAAGGATAGATACAGAACAGAAACTGGACAAACGTTAAATTAATTTCAGTATCTAGAAGACACATACCAAAACATGAAACAAGATCATGTATAAGCATACCAAGTATTATACTTAAAAGTTTAAGTCATTATTTCTTAAAATATCATCTGTTTTGAAACTAATTCTTAGGCAAGAATACGTAATTTTCTGATTATCACTATTCTCTCCAAAGTAAGTTCCAGTTACGAAGTTATTACCTGCAATAAGTCCTGAAGTTCCTGTTCCCTTTTATTTAAGGAAGATACCCACTGTTCAGAAAAATGAATGGTGCTTGCATTCAGAGACTCACATCTTTGTTTGGACTCTTGAGATATTTTCTTCACATTGCAAGTGAGCTTATCAGAATGTTTCACAGACTCTTCAACCAATTTTGTACCTTCTTGGTTAAAATTTCTGAGTTCCTGTGACAAGCCATCAGAATTGGCACAAAATTTTTTACTGTGAAAAGTTGTTTTGTTGATTAGATGCTTAGATTTCCTACAGAAAAAGAGAATGGCAATGTTGAAGTGGGAAACTAAGACTTAAAGGATATATAACTTCCCAAGGTCATATAGCTCTTAAATGGCAGCTTTGAACGCAGGTAGCCTGGTCCCAGGGCACATGCTCTTCCTGAATCTTCTACATTGAGAACGGATGCTTTGACCAGTGTTTTTTCACGGTAGATTGACATCACATCTGCCATTAAACGACCTTTGAAAAGATCTTTTCTCATGAAACCTTCCCAAGTCCACCTCCAGATAGGATGCTCTCCTTTGTGGCTCATACAGTATTTAACTATACAGCTATTAAAATAAAATTTGTAGGTCGGGTGTGGTGGCTCATGCCTGTAAACCCAGCACTTTGAAGACAGAGGTGAGAGGATTGCCTGAGTCCAGGGGTTCGAAACCAGCAAAGGCAACTTGGCCAGACCTCATATCTATAATCAAAAATATTAGCCGGACGTGGTGACACATGCCTGTGGTTCTAGATACTTGGAAGGCTGAGGCAGAAGGATCGCCTGAGCCCAGCATGTCAAAGATGCAGTAGCTGTGAGTGTGCCCACTGCCTTCCAGCCTGGGCAGCAGAGTGAGACTCCTACTTTAAAAATAAAATAAACTGTAAAAAATAAAATAAAATTTGTCTACTTGCTTTATTCCTCCTACTAGACAATGGTACTTCAGGGCATCTCCTATAACCCCTGGTCCATTCTCTAAATCGGCCAGTTATTCTGTTATTAAGCAGTTTCCTTTGTTTATAAAAGAAATAATAAACATTACAAATATAATTTTAAAAAGTCAACTACAAAGTTTTCTAATAATTAAATAAAAATTACATTGGGGTGTGACAAATTATACATATAGCACATATAGAACAATGTAACATAAATTTGATATAAAAACTAATGTCAATCAGAATATACACTTAAAATTCATTGATAATTTCCTTCTCTCAGTAAGCTTCCTTGCAATAGCTTTCAAAATCATCTCCCAGGCCAGGCTCGGTGGCTCAGCCTGTCGTCCCAGCACTTTGGGAGGCCAAGGCGAGTGGCTTGCCTGAGCCAGAGGGCTCAAGACCAGCCTGGGCAACTTGGCAAGACCTCATCTCTACAATAAATAAAAAATTAGGCCAGGCTCTGTGGCTCAGCCTGTAATCCTGCGCCTTGGGAGGCTGAGGTGAGTGAATTGCCTGAGCCACGGATTCGAGACCCGCCTGGGCAACTTGGTGAGACCTCATCTCTACAATAAATTAAAAAATTAGCCGGGTGTGGTAGCGCGCGCCTGTAGTTCCAGCTACTCGGAAGGCTGAGGCGGAAGGATCGCTGGAGCCCAGCAGGTCGAGGCTGCGGTGGCCGGGAGCGGCGACTGCACTCCAGTCTGGGCGACGGAGTGAGACTCCAACTCAAAAAAAAAAAAAAAAAAAAAAAAAGCCAGGTGTGGTAGCATGCGCCTGTAATTCTGGCTACTTGGAAGGCTGAAGCGGAAGGATCAACAGAGCCCAGCAGGTAAACACTGGAGTGGCCGTAAGTGTACCACTACACTCCAACCTGGGCAATGGAGTGAGACTTCGACTCAAAAAATAAAAATAAAAAACAAAGTCATCTCCCAGGACCACAGTTAACTATGGAATGGAAGTTACCCTCTATTACCACTAGATGGCACACCACGTGAGTCAACCAAGTGAGTAAGCAAAGACGTTGAAAAGCAAACCTACAAATAAGGTGGACATGATTGAAAAAGGAAAAGAAATATAAGTGGCAAACTTAGAGACTATCAACATAAATCTCTCCCCACAAGAACTCACAACAGCCGGGCACAGTGGCTCATACCTCTAATCCCAGCACTTTGAGAGGTGGAGGTTAGAGGATTGCCTGAGCTCAGGGGTTCGAGACCAGCCTGAGCAACAGTGAGACCTCGTCTCTACAACAAATCAAAAAATTAGCCTGGCATGGTGGAGCATGCCTGTGGTTCCAGCTACTTGGAAGGCTGAGGCGGAAGGATCACCTGAGCCCTGCAGATCGAGGCTGCAGTGGCTGTGAGTGTGCCACTGCACTCCTGCCTGGGGGACAGAGTGAGACTCCAACTCAAAAAAAAAGAACTCACAACCAAAGTGGGAAGAGGAGATTTAGTCAAAAGTGACTATAAATGGCAAAGGCAGTTGTGTTCAATATACATAAACATCACCTAGATCCTGGGTGATGCTGACGCAGAGTCCTTGGACCACACTGACAAACACTGGCGTCGACAATGTAAAAGTCAGGAGGGCAGGAGAAATAGCCTGCAGAGGTCTTAACTTCCCTTCCCACGTCAATTCCACCCCAACGTTTCCTCTAAAGCTGAGGAAGGGTCAGAAATCGATCAGTCGAGGCACTAGGATTAAAAAGTAGAAAGTACTTTGCAGACTCGGAATCTAGAACGAGTTCACAATGGAACATGCTATACCGAACAGGACCAACAACAGCACTGAGAAACACATTACAGAAGTTAGGCACCAATACATACGTGAGAGCTAGAACTCTGGAACAGCACTGCGCAACAGAAATATGAAATGAGCGACATTTGTCATTTAAAATTTTCTAGTAGACACATTAAAAAAGAAAAAAGATAAAGCAATTAAGTAACAATGTATTAAGGTGTATGTGCCTCACAGACAAGTAAAATATATTAAAATAATGACACACATGGGAAGGAGGAAATGGGAACATATTATTATAAAGTCCTTTCACTACATATGAAATAGCAAATCATTTGATAATAAATTCAAATATTTAAATCTGAGAAAAATCACTAAAAAAGGAAGCGCAAAAAGTAAAAATAAGTTCGTGGAAAAAATAAAATGAAGACATAAAAAAACTCAATTTAAATTAGGAAAGGCAGGCCAGGTGGTGGCTCACAGTTTTAATTCCAGCACTTTGTGAGATAGAGGCGAGAGGATTGCCTGAGCCCAGGGGTTCGAGACCCGGGCAACTAGGCGAGACCTCATCTCCACAATAAGTCAAAAAATTAGCCAGGCGTGGTAGCACGCCTGTAGTTCCAGCTACTTGGAAGGCTGAGGTGGCCGGGGTCGGCCACTGCACTCCAGTCTGGGCGACAGACTGAGACCCCGACTCAAAATATAATAAATAAATAAAAGTAAATTAGGAAAGGCAAAAAAGAGGAAACAAGAAAAACAGAACAAATGATGCAACAAATAGAAAACAGCAAAACGGTGGATCTTAATACAACTATATCAATACTCATTTTTAATGTGAATGGTCTAAACAAATCAATTAAAAGTCATGGATTGTGATCGAGCATGGTGGCTCATGCCTGTAATCCTAGCACTTTGGCAGGCTGAGGCAGGAGGATTGCCTAAGCCCAGAAGTTTGAGACCAGCCTAGGAAACACAGGGAGACCTTGTCTCTACAAAAATAAAAAAATAAGCCGGGTATGGTGGCGAGCACCTGTAGTCCCAGCTTACCCAGGAGGCTGAGGTAGAAGGATCACCTGAACCCAGGAGGTCGAGGCTGCAGTAAACTGTTGTGATAGTGCCACTGCACTCCAGCCTGGGCGAGAGTGAGACCTCAACTCAAAAAAAATTCATGGCTGGGCCCAGTGGCTCACACCTATAATCCCAGCACTTTGATGACATGAATTGACATGTATAGAACTCTTCAGATATGTATAGAACACAACAAAAACAGAATAAAAATTTTTCCCATGTGGAGAGCAGCAAAGCATATCAGAATAACATTGCAATAAACTGTCATTGGAACAACAGCACACAAAAAGCCAGGACCTGTACACTAAACTCAAACAGGGCAACCACTTGCTAAAAAAGAAGTATTAAAGGATCCTAAATCTCCTAACTTAATACCCCAAATGTTCAAGATACAATACAAAATTACTCAGCTTATAACAAGAACCAGGAAAATCACAAGTCGAATGAGAAAGGTTAATCAGTAGATGCCAACAATGAGAAAACTCAGATACTGGAATTGCTTCCACAACCAACTGAAACACTCCTGAAAAAAAAAATCTTAGGAAAGAAATAGAAGATATTAAAAAAAAAAAGAAGAAGCAAATGACAGCAAAAGAAACAGAGCAGGTCAGGTGTGGTAGTTTACGCCTATAATCCCAGCACTTTGGAAGGCCATTGTGAGAGGATTGCCTGAGCCTGAGGGTTTGAGACCAGCCTGGGCAACCTGGCAAGACCTCATCTCTACAATGAATCAAAAAATTAGCCAGGCATGGTGACACATGCCTGTAGTTCCAGCTACTAGGAAGGTTGAGATGGAAGGATCGCCTGAGCCCAGCAGGTCAAGGCTGCCCTCCAGCCTGGGTGACAGAGTGAGACTCCAGCTCAAAGAAAAAAAGGAAAGAAACAGAGCAAATAGACAACCCACAGACTGGGAGAAAATATTTTCAAACTTTGCATCTGCCAAAGGGGATGCAGAGTTTGAAAATATATCCAGATTCTATAAGGAACTCAAATGAATCAACAGGAGAAAAAAAACAAAATTCCATAAAAAGTGGATAAAAGATATAAACAGACACTTCTCAAAGAAAGACATACAAGCAGCCAAAACATGAAAAGAAGTTCAACATCACTAATCATCAGAGAATGCAAATCAAAACCACAATGAGATACTACCTTACGAGTCATAATAGCTCTAAGTAAAAAGTCAAAAACAACAGATGTTGGTGAGGTTGTGGAGAAAAAGGTACACTCATACACTGCTGGTGGGAATGTAAGCTAGTACAGCCTCTGTGGAAAGTAGTTTGGAGATTTCTCAAAGAACTAAAAACAGATTTACCATTTGACCTAGCAATCCTACCCACTACTGGGTATACATGCACAGGGGTATGAATCACTCTACCAAAAGGACACCTACACTCATGTTTATCATAGCACTATCCACATAGCAAAAACACAGAACTAATTATGTGCCCATCAACAGTGACCTGGATAAAGAAAATGTGGTACATATACACCATGGAATGCAATGCAGCCATTAAAAAGAATAAAATCATGTCCGTTGCAGCAACATGGATGCAGCTGGAGACCATCGTTCTAAGGTAATTATCACAAAAACAGAAAACTGAATATTGCACTTATAAGTGGGCGCTAAACACCAAATACATGTGGGCATAAATATGGAAACAATAGGCACTTGGGGGTAGGAAGCGAGGAGGGTAAGAGCTGAAAAACTACCAGGCTCGGTGGCTCAGCCTGTAATCCCGTGCCTTGGGAGGCTGAGGTGAGTGGATTGCCTGAGCCTGCGGGTTCGAGACCCACCTGGACAACTCGGTGAGACCTCATCTCTACAATAAATCAAAAAATCAGCCAGGTGTGGTAGCACGCGCCTGTAGTTCCAGCTACTTGGAAGGCTGAGGCGGAAGGATCCCCAGAGCCCAGCAGGTTGAGGCTGCGGTGGCCCGGAGCAGTCTGGGTGACAGAGTGAGACTCCAACTCAAAAAAAAAAGAGTTGAAAAACTACCCACTGGGTACCATGCCCACTACCTGGGTGAAGGGCTCAGTAGAAACCCAAATCTCATCACCATGCAATATACCTATGTAAAAAACCTGCACATGTACCCTTTGAATCTAAAATAATTTAAAATAATAACATAAAATCTAAAAAAGGAAAGCAAATGAAAATTATAAAACTAAAAGTTGTAATGGGTTCAACAGTAGGTTAGAAATGACAGAGAAGACTCAGTGAACATGAAGACAGATCAACACAATTTCCCTAATCTGAACAAAAAAGAGAATAGACACATACATATCTACAAAGGAAAAAAAAAGTATAATATGCTTTATAGAAGACGCCCCCCCCCCCAAAAAAAAACAACACTAGAATTACTTTTTGGAAGGCAAGCCCCTGGGAGCACAGCTTCCTCAACTAGGTAAGTATTCTAGGAACCCATTGGCTCCCTGCCTTGATCAGAAGAATATCAGCCTTCTTCTGATAACTACAATTCCAGAGACTTTGAAGCAAATTGAAGGAATTGAAGAAGGCACAGAAGTCTCAGAAGCACATTACTGGAGCTTTGGAGATGGTGGTCATACTCATGTGGGAAGCCATTAATAAAATATGGAACTTTCTGGAACACTGGCATTCATCATCATCTCTTACTCTCATGCCAACACTTTAATGGTATCCATATTTCAAATGATAATAAATAACATCAACACAAATAAAATGTGGATAGCCAATAAGCAGCAGAGCAGATCTTCCCACTCCAGGTCCAGGGCTGTGACCACCCCACTGGAAGGACTAGATTCAAGTGAAGAGCGGGTCCTTCAATTAGTAACTAGGTATGAGGAGGCTGTGAAGTAAAACACTCAATTTAGATGAAGCTGACGTCAGATACCATGCCCAGCTATCGTTTCTCTTACTTTACCTAATAATTTGAGTGTGTGTTTGTAGATGGGGGCGGGGGCAAAAAAACTCAACATTATCTTTTGGAGGGCAGGCGCCTTGTAGTACAGGCATCCCCTGCTAGTTCAGTGTTCTAGGAACCCATCAGCATCAGTGTACCAGCTAGCATTGTTGTGAGAGGCTGCATTTGGCTTCATTGAATAAAATAAAATATAAAAGTATTTGTTTATAGTAAATAAATAAATTCCGAGTTGGGGGGGGGGGGGCTCCACATATATATATTTTTTCTCAGAGACCATAGTAAAAAATTCAACACTTGTAGGATAGGTGCTGTGGCTCATGCCTATAATCCCAGCAATTTGGGAGGGGGAGGAGAGAGGACTGCTTGAGCCCAGAGGTTCGAGACCAGCCTGGGCAATATGGCAAGACCTCGTCAAAAAATTAGCCAGGCATGGTGGTGCGTGCCTGTAACTCCAGCTACCAAGAAGGCTTAGTGGAAGGATTGTCTGAGACCAGCAGGTCAAGGCTGTGGTAGCTGTGACAGTGCCACTGCATCCAGACTGGATGACAGAGTGAGATTCCAACTGAAAAAAAGAAAATCTAACATTTGTGTCATCAAAGTCATAGGTGCAGAGGAGAAAGAGTATGAGCCTAAGAAAAGCCGAAGAATAGATGAAAATGTCCCAAGTTTGGTGAACGGCATAAGCCTATAGACTCAAGAAAGTTAACAAATCCTAAACAGGATAAACTCAAAGAAATACATAAGCAAACACAGTATAATAAAATTTCTAAAAACTAAAGACAAAGAAAAAAATCCTGAAAGTAGCTGAAGAGAAATTGCCTTTAGGGGAACTGTTACTTGAATAACAGTGGATTTCTCATCTCATAGAGGCCAGAAGGAAATGGAACATATTTTAAATGTTAGAAAAGAACCGTCAACCTTGAATTCAATAACCTGTAAAAATATCTTTCAGGAATGAAGAGGAAATCAAGACATTCTCAAAGGAAAACAGAATTAGCGGCCAGCAGACCGCTTAAGTCTTAAAGACTTAAAGGACGCTCCCCACACAGAAGGCAACTTGGAACTTCAGGAAGAAACAGCAAGAACATCTTTCTCCTTATGAGTTCAGAATATCTAGAATATGAACAATTATCATAATACTATAAGAAAGGGATTGAAAGTAGTGGGAAATTGCCAGGAGAGGGAGAGAGGGGGCACATTTCATCAATAAGGGTACCTGATCTCAAACCAGGTGAAGTAGGGACCAAAGTGAGGCCGAAACTTTACCTGTACAATGACCATTTGTATATCTAACCCTGAAATGAACTCCACATCTTAACAACAACAACAAAAAAGAGTATCTAGAAATATCTAGGCAAAAAAAATTGAACCTTGGCAAATCTCATGTTATACAAAAACATTTTAAATGGATCATAGATGTAAAACAAAATTATAAAACTCTTAAAAGAAAACAGATCTACATGGGACTGGCAAGCAATGAGGCTATAAAGCAACATCAAACTCTAGTGTAAGAATAACCAAACTTTTTTTTAAAAAACCAGATAGTACATATTTTAGGTTTATGGTGCAAAGACTTTGAAACAATGACTCAACTCCGCCACTGCAGCGCAGAGGCAGCCAAAGGGAACACGCAAACAGATGGGCATGACTCTATCCAATAAAGTTATTTACAATAACGGGCATCCAGCCTGCCAGGCATAGTTTGCCAAACTCTGCTGTAGTTAGTAAGTATACTTTTCATGAGTAAAATAAATTAGAAATTGTGAAATTATTTCATGTATATTCTAAGATCAAGGAAATATACTGTGAATATGAGCCAGGTTTCTCACTGTCTGAAATGGCAGCACAAATATGGAATGGAAAGACATTTGTACACAAGTATATATCCACATACACACCCACACAATAAAATATTAGCAAATGAGGACCAGGCGCGGTGGCTCAAGCTTGTAATCCCAGCACTTTGCGAGGCCGACGCAAGAGGATTGTCTGAGCCCACGGGTTCGATTGAGACCAGCCTGGGCAACTTGGTGAGACCTCGTCTCTACAATAAATAAATAAATTAGCTGGGTATGGTGGTGCATGCCTGTAGTTCCAGCTACTTGGAAGGTTGAGGCAGAAGGATCGCCTGAGCCCAGCTGGTCGATGAAAGAGTGAGACTTCAACTTAAAAAAATATACATATGTGTGTGTGTGTGTGTGTGTGTATAAACAAATGAGAAATTTGATTGAAAATATACAGAGGAATTATTTGTACTATTTGAAGCTTTTCCTTCTGAAATAATTTCAGACTTATAGGATAGTTTAAAAGAATTTAAAAACAGCTTACTGCTCTATATTCTCTTGGACACTACTGAGTGGTTTCTGGATATTTTCACACTTTTCCTCCAAAGCACAGAATCTTTCTGTCCAAAGATTGATTAACTGGCAAAGTTCCTGTAAGAAAGGTATGGAAGTAAAACACACTTAAAATTTAATACTTCAACAATTTTTCTATATTTGATGACAGGAAGTATCCTCAATTGGTGAGAAATACACGAAGTCTTGACAAGACATCTTTTATTCACCTCTCCCCATAAAGGAAAGCAGTGGGGTGATAGTAAAAGAATAATAGAGGGAGCCGGATGTGGTAGCTCGTTCCTGTAATCCCAGCACTTTAGGAGGCCAAGGCAGGAGAAACACTTGAGGCCAGGAATTCAAGACCAGTCTGGGCAGCATAACGAGGCCCCATCTCTACAAAAAAATAAAAAATTATTTAGGCATGGCGGCACACACCTATAGTCCTAGCTACTTTAGAAGCTGAAGCAGGAGGATTTCTTGAGCCTGTAATTCAAAGTTGCATTCAACTCTGACTACACCACTGCACTCCAGTCTGGGACTTTTTTTTTTTAAGTTGGAGTCTCACTCCATTACCCAGGCTGGAGTGCAGTGGCATGCTCATGGCCACCCCAGCATTGACCTGCTGGGCTCCAGCAATCCTTCCGCCTCAGTCTTCTATAGTAGCCAGAACTATAGACACACGCTACCACGCCCTGCTAATTTTTTTGATTTATTGTAGAGATGAGGTCTAGCCAAGTCGCCCAGGCTGTTCTCGAATCCATGGGCTCAGGCAATCCCCTCACCTCAGCCTCCCAAAGTGCTGGGATTATAGGCTTGAGCCACCGTGACTGGCCGGACATTTTTTTCAAAAAGCAAATTATTAGCAAGTTTTGCTATTTTTGCTATTAGTAACAAATTACTTTTGGTGTACCTCAAAACTAATCAAACAAACCCAGATGTCACATTGTTTAATAACTACTTTAACAGATACATACTGTTACTTTTTTAAATGATAACACCACTAGAAGAAAAAATTAATGCTGATTACCTAGTAGGTCAAGCAATCCAAACATATTATCAATTATTGGAGCTAAAAAGCTTTACGGAACGTAGATGGATCATATTAATAAAATGAAAATAGAGTCTTATCTTTGCTTATATTTGACACCTTAAAAAAAAATTCTTATGGCATATAAACATGCTACATTGCAAAATAAAGAAGGTATGCTAAAGACCCAGGAAGAGCTAAAAATGCATTCAGAATTCTTATTCCCTGTTGTCTCTGTTTGGCGTAGCTCTGAGTAACACATCAGCAGACAATCCATGACTAACATTCAGATCATGAATAAAGTCTGTCAGTATTTTTACTAATTTCAAAGTAGGTGGTAATGCAGGTATTATCAGATTTATCTACATATAATTATGTGTTCAAAGTTTTAAATAATTGTTTGATTAGTGCTCACTTCACGTTCTAGAAAACCTGAGAAACAGTTCACGTAGTGAACTTGCTTCCTTAAATCCAGGACAGTCGAACCATTCATGCTAAGATAGTTTTCAGATCAGGTTTTCTTTTCTTTTCTTTTTTTTTAAACAGTTGCCTACCACTTTTAAGCATTTCAAAACAGCTAATTTATAAAAAGCTGATCAGCCTTAGAATATATACCTAAAAAGTTATTGATAGGTTTAAGGCAAATATTTTGTGCTGAAACTTCAAATTGCCAAAAAACATATAGAAGAGCCACTCAAAAATGGCTGCTTTATAGGCAATATAATCAATACCGCCATCTATAAGATAATTTAAATACTATTCGATGCTCACAAGGTCTTAGTTTTCACATTAGAAAACTGAGTTAGAGCTGGGCTCGGTGGCTCAGCCTATAATCCCGTGCCTTGGGAGGCTGAAGTGAGTGGATTGCCTGAGCCCGCGGGTTCGAGACCCGCCTGGGCAACTTGGCGAGACCTCATCTCTACAATAAATAAAAAAATCAGCCGAGCGTGGTAGCGCACGCCTGTAGTTCCAGCTACTTGAAAGGCTGAGGCGGAGGGATCGCCGGAGCCCAGCAGGTCGAGGCTGCGGTGGCCGGGAGCGGCCACTGTACTCCAGTCTGGGCGACGGAGTGAGACTGCAACTCAAAAAAAAAAAAGACTGAGGCAGAACGATCACCTGAGCCCAGCAGGTCAAAGCTGCAGTGGCCAAGTGTGTGCCACTGCACTCCAGCCTGAATGACAGAGTGTGTGTGACTCAAAAAAAAATTGTCATGTCATAAAAAGCTCATTTAATAAAATTTTAAGCTTTCATTGCTAAAGTATTAAGAATACTATAAGTTGTTTTCTGTATATCTGATATTTATAAATTATGGTTTAGAGGTTTGGTTTTGGTTTAAAGCCTTATTGGTATACTGAGAAATAGATAACAGAGGAAAATAAACCATGAATTACATTTATAGTCGATCAATAAAAATTAAAAATTGTATTAATTTATCACTTTTTTTTTTTCGAGTTGGAGTTTCACTCTGTTGCCCAGACTGGAGTGCAGTGGCCGCTCTGGGCCACCACATCCTCGACCTGCTGGGCTCCGGCGATCCTTCCGCCTCAGCCTCCCAAGTAGCTAGAACTACAGATGCGCGCTACCACGCCTGGCTGATTTTTAAAAATTTATTTTAGAGATCAGGTCTCGCCAAGTTGCCCAGGCGAGCGGGTCTCGAACCCGCAGGCTCAGGCAGTCCACTCACCACAGCCTCCCAAAGCGTGGGATTACAGGCTGAGCCACTGAGCCCAGCTACATTTTTTTTTTTTTAAGTCAGAGTCTCACTCTGTCACCCAGGCTGGAGTGCAGTGGCATGCTCACAGCCACTGCAGCCTCGACCTGCTGGGCTGAGGTGATCCCTCCTCAGCCTTCCAAGTAGTTGGAACAACAGGTGTGCACTACCAGACCTGGCTGATTTTTTTGTATTTATTGTAGAGATGAAGTCTTGACAGGTTGCTCAGGCAGGTCTCGAACCCCTGGACTCAGGCAATCCTCTTGCCTCCGCCTCCCAAGGTGCTGGGATTACAGGCGTTAGTCACCATGACTTTAAATCTCTGTCATCATTGAGACAGAAATAATAAGCTAGGCTTCATTTTTAAAAGACAATCACTATTCAGTGTCATCCTAGACAGAAACAACTTATCAAGTTGTAATGTAGATACATGTTCACTTTAAATGTTACAGCCATTTTTCTCTAAAGGTATGTTTTTTCCAGATTCATCTTTTGTCTCAATGTGAGAAAAGGACTGTTTTGTTTATCATGCTGAGCTTCAACATAAGGTCCTACATGTAGCAAATTCTCAAATATTAAGAGAAGTATTCCCAATTATTTTATTTAATTACTGTTATAAGCAACAGTGGCTATGGTATTCTCAGGTTTTAAAATTTGTTTTACAGCATTCAGATTGGGTAACATAATAATCAAGTTATTGTGAACCCTCTTTCCACACTCCCAAGTCACCTAAACAAGATACCTGTGAATGAGTTCGCTTTATTGTCTTCAGGTCTTCAGTTAAGTTTCCACATAGCTTCTGTGATTCAACCAAGGAAGAAATTGTATTTTCTTGTAGTTCATGTAGATTGTCACACAGTGTACTGAAAAAGCTATCCATTTCCTTCTTCTGATCTTCCATCTTTGAAGAAAAAAACATTAGCTTCCTTCTTAAGCAATGCATCAACTTTGAGATATTAAGAATATAACATTTTGTTACCTTATCAGCCACTGTCGATGAAGCCTTGAAAATATGCTTCAGTTGAGTATTGATTTTCAATATAGACACCACAGTGGGGGACAAAATCATTTCCAATGAACTTAGAAGGTCAGTCTTAAGTATATTCTAGATTTAAAATAAACAAGTAGGTCTTTAAAAAGAACATCTTCACTTCCATAAACGTTAAATTGATAATATCTTAAGTAATTTGGTAGCTAAACATGTACATTAAAATTGTTTCCATAATCTATTCCCTATAAACAACAGGGAGAAACTCTAGTAATTGAGAAAACTCAGGATAGAACAATTTCTTAACAGCCTAATGAAAGAAGTCAGAAGAATTCAGAAGAGGGGAAAATGAGTTTATTGATAAGATTTTAGAATTCTAAACAAGGAAAAATTTTTTTAAACCCTACAGGTTAACAAAATAAATTTCAAACAAGTTTAGGTTAACTAGTCAGAAAGACTGAGACCAACTAGTTATCAAGAGTAGCCTAACTTTGAAGATCTGATGCTTTGTATTCTATCGTATCAGAACTTGTGACGGTTCTTGTTCTTGTCAAGAATAGGGAATATACTATAGGTTGGAAATTTTTATTTAAAAAAAAAAAAAATCCTAACCTAAGCTCCTTTTGCAGGGCAGAGGTAAGGAACTATCACAGAATTAGTAAATACTTAAAAGGCTACTGGTATTCTTTTGGAAAGAAGAGCTATCATCTTAATTTCAACTAATTCTGTGAGAGCAATATTCGTCTCTTCTTTGGACTCAAGCAATCATTTTCATGTGATGGGAGAAAGACATGGGGTCAGGCGAACTTCATTTTATTGTGCTTCACTTTATTACAGATACCGCATTTTTTACAAATTGAAGGTTTGTGGCAACTTTGCATCAAGCACATCAACGTGTGCCTCTTCTTTAAACAGGATATGCTTACTTTGTGTCTCTTTCACATTTTGGTAATTCTTGTAACATTTCAAACTCTTTCACTATTCACTATGATCAGTGATCATCGATGTTACTATTGTAACTAGGGTTGCCACTAACCAAGCCCATATAAGACAGCAAACTTAATCGACCAATGTGTGTGCTCTAACGACTCCACCAACCAGCCGTCAGCCTCCTGGTTGGCTCCTCTCCCCCAGCCTCCCTATTACCTGCACACAATAGTAAAATCAGGCCAGTTAACAACCCTACAATGGCCTTCAAGTGTTCAAGTGAAAAAATGAAGAGTCCTACATCTCTTACTTTAAATCCAAACTAGAAATGTTTAAGCTTTGTGAGGAAGCCACAACAGGTCACAAGCTTGGCCTCTCGTGCCAAACAATTAGACATGTGAATGCAAAGGAAGACTTCTCCAAGGAAATTAAAAGTGCTACTCCAGGGAACACACGAATGATAACCTTCTTGCTGATACAGAGAAAGTCAGAGTGTTCTGGATAGAAGATCGAAGCAGCCACAACCTTCCCTTAAGCCAAAACCTAATCCAGAGCAAGGCCCTAACTCTAATTCTCTGAAGGCTGAGAGGTGACAAAGCTTCAGAAGAAAAGCTGGAAGGAAGCTAACAGAGATTGCTTCTTAAAGCTGAAGAAAAGAAGCTGTTTCCATAGCATAAAAGTGCAAGGTGAAGAAGCAAGTTCTGATGGAGAAGCTGCAGCAAATTTTCCAGAAGATCTACCTAACTGATGAAGGTGGCTAATCTAAGCAGAAGCTTTTCAGTGTAAACCAAACAGCCTTCTATTGGAAGAAGATGCCACCTAAGACTTTCACGGCTAGAAAGAAGTCAATGTCTGGCTTCAAATGACAAGCTCACTCTCTTGTTAGGGGCTAACGCAGCTGGTGACTTTAAATTGAAGCCAGGACTCATTGATCATTCCAAAAACCCTAAGGCCCTTAAGAACTATACTAAATCTACTCTTCCTGTGCTCTAGAAATAGAACAATGTTTGAGTGACAGCACGTCTTCCTACAGCATGGCTTACTGTATATTTTAAGCCCATTGTTGATACCAACTACTCAGAAAAGAGTCCTTCCTAAATACTACTGCTCAATAACTGTGCACCTGATCACCCAAGAGTTCTGATGGAGATGTTTAATGAGATGAATGACTACTATCAGATGATCCATTCCGCAGTCTATGATCAAGGAAAAATTGTGACTTTTAAGTCTTATTATTTAAGAAATATATGTTGCTGGGCTCAGTAGTTCATGCCTGTAATCCCAGCACTTTGGGAGACCAAGGCGAGAAGATTGCCTGAGCCCAGGGGTTCGAGACTAGCCTGGGCAAATTGACCTTGTCTCTACAATAAATTTTTTAAAAATTAGCTGGGCATGGTGGCACATGCTTGTGGTTTCAGCTACTTGGAAGGTTGAGGCAGAAGTATCACCTGAGCCTGGAAGGTTGAGGCTGCAGTGGTCGTGAGCGATTATAAAATAAAGAGTATATATAAATCAGGTATGAAGGGGGTAATATTAAGTGTAATTAGATGAGTGTCTTCCATAAAGCTGTGGAAAAAGCTCTAGTCAAGGCCCAGAGGGGCATAGCCCCACAGACCTAACCTCAAGAATTGTTACATGTTCTTAAAATTCTAAAAGTTATTTTTCTCACATTACTATTACATTACATAGCACTATCACTTACTAAAATAAACTACCCAACATCCCTTCTGGTTGGGTCCAGTACCCTTGGGAAATGAGTGACTTACCAATTCCTGAGTCAACTAACAAGTCACGGCCCCATGAAATCATGTGGTGCTAAACCTGCCCTTTAGTCACTAAAAGGCTCACTAATAACTCCTACGCCCAATGTTACAAGATATAAGTGAAAAAAGTTTCCAGGATTAGTTTGTGACATTTGGAAATCAATCTTTCTGGGGAAAAGAGACAGGACAGACTTGTCTTTAAAAAGATAAACATATTCTCTCTTAGTGATACATCCACCACTGTCTCCAGTACAGCTTAAGAGGAAAGAACAGCAGTTAACATTGTTTTGGAAGACTTGTCAGATATAACCCTTCAAAAATATTTTAATACGTATACTAACAATCAATTCCTGCAGTACAGTTTTACTTTCTGCTGCTAATGACTGTTCTTCCAACAGCATATTGGAAATATGAGAAACACGAGTAGACACATTTTCTGGAATGGATGTGAGAGACCCCAGTGCTGTGGTAGTAATGGCGTCCAACGCAGAGACACTGGAAGATAACAGATTACCTGTGACAAAAACAAGAGACAAATGAAACATGTGAACTTTGACATAAGTAGATTTAAGAACAGGTCAATCACTTTGAAGAGGTTGGCAACACATCTTAGTGTTTAATGTGAGGCCGATGTCAAAACTGATAACTTAAAATATACATTTTATATATATATATATATATTTTTTTTGAGTCAGAGTCTCACTCTGGAGTGCAATGGCATGCTCAAGACCACCGTAGCCTCAACCTCCCATGCTCAGGTGACCCTTCTGTCTCAGTCTTCCAAGTAGCTGAAACTACAGACACACACCACCAGGCCCGGCTAATTTTTTGATTTATTGTAGAGATGAGGTCTCACCAAGTTGCCCAGGCTGGTCTTGAACCCATGGCCTCAGGCAATCCTCTCACCTCAGTCTCCCAAAATACTGGGATTATAGGTGTGAGCCACCGCGCCCAGCCTATGATATGTTTTCTACAATAAGCCTTTAAATTTGTACTGTATAAGACTCATAACTGGGTGGCTATGGTACCCGAGTACTTTGGGAGGCTGAGGTGAGAGAATTGTCTGAGCCCACAGATTTGAGAACAGCCTGGGCAACTTGGCAAGACCTCATCTCTACAATAAATCAAACAAAATTAGCCAGGCAAGGTGGTGTGTGCCTGTAGTTCCAGCTACTTGGAAGGCTGAGGTAGGTCAAGGCTGCGGAGGCCATGAGTGTGCCAACTGCATTCCAGTCTGGGCAACAGAGTGAGACTCTGACTCAAAAAAAACCCCAAAAAACTCATAACTGTAACTCACAGTAAACCAAAAATTAGAATACTCTAAAATTAATCGCCAACTAAAGTTAATACACAGTATTATGGAAAGTAAAGGAGTTTCTAGAAGAAAAGAAATACTAAAAATCAGTTCCAAAATTTACAGTGGTTGGCTTAGTGAGTCTATAGTCCAGATGATTTTTTTTAATTTTTACATTTCTGAATGTCCAAATTTTCTATAATAAGGTTAGTATTTCACAAAAGAATCTAATACTTAAGAATATTTTCTAAAGAGAATTAACAATGGAGTAGTTAAAAATAATGATACACATATTCTGACAATACAGTAAACCTTCAAGATATACATATGCCAACCCCCCATCTCCCCAAAAGCTACAGAAAGCTTAAGCATAGAAATTTTCTAGAAAGAAACCCAGGAAATTTAACAGTAATTCCTATGGTGAATGAACCCGAGTCAGAGATAAACAGGACTTTTAATTTTTTTTTTTTTGAGTTGGAGTCTCACTCTGTTGCCCAGACTGGAGTGCAGTGGCCGCTCCCAGCCACCACAGCCTCGACCTGCTGGGCTCCGGCGATCCTTCCGCCTCAGCCTTCCAAGTAGCTAGAACTACAGGCGCGCGCCACCACGCCCGGCTAATTTTTTAATGTATTGTAGAGATGAGGTCTCGCCAAGTTGCCTGGGCGGGTCTCGAACCCGCGAGCTTAGGCAATCCACTCACCTCAGCCTCCCAAAGCGCGGGACTACAGGCTGAGCCACCAAGCCCGGCAGGACTTTTAATTTTTATATTTATTAGTTATTTAATAAACATTTTATAAAAAGCAGGGAACCACTACATTTGTTTTAATTCAAAGACAGTAAAAGTATTAACCTTCATCCTGAACAAATAACATGTGCAGAAAGGAGGGTACTAGTAACACTGTCTCCTGAGTTTTACAAAATTAAATGATCAGTTTTGAAATCAGCCTCACATTAAACACATAAAGACTTGCATAGAAATGCTTGAACTTACCAAACAAGGTCTTGCGAACTTCGAGCATGGCCCTTTGTTTTGAGCTGCCATCCTTAATTAATTCTTCCATATTATTAAATAGATTATTCAGGTTTTTGCCAAAAGTATCCTGAGCATCTGCATTGTGTTGGTCAACTGCCTTCTTACGATCCAGTTTGGAATGGAGACCATATACATCTTTCGTAGTTTCTTTAACTGTGTTAAGCAGCTATATAATATTTTAAAAATAAATGTTGGCAAGATGGATATGACAAAAGCAATCCAATGAAAATATCTACATTAGGACTTCCGTGACAAGGACTAGTAAATTTTAGACATTGTATCAGAAGAAATGCTTTATCTCATGGTAATTTAACTAAATGTCCAGGAACGTTTATTTCCCATCCTGTACTATCTATGCAAGCAAGGAAACTGATTTTGCAGCCCATTATGCTTCCCCACAAATGTTTTTACTTTTATCTTCTATTTCCTCAAAAGTATACATAATAAAAACTTAAGTACTTTTTTAATTTTAAGTTGGAGTCTCACTCTGTCACCCAGGCTGGAGTGCAGTGGCACGCTAACAGCCACCACAGTCTTGACCTGCTGGGCTCAGGTGATCCTTCACCTCAGCCTTCCAAGAAGCTGGAACTACAGGCGTGCGCCACCACACCCGGCTAATTTTTTGATTTATTGTAGTGATGAGGTCTCGCCAAGTTGCCCAGGCTGGTCTTGGACCTGTGCACTCAGGCAATTCTCTCACATCGGCCTCCCAAAGTGCTGGGATTATAGGCGTGAGCCACCATGCCCAGCCATAACTTAAGTACTTTTAACATGTTCCATCATCAGAAGGCACTAAATTCTTTTTTTTTTCCCTCTTTAAATTTTTAATTAAAATTGTGGAGTGGCACTAAATTCTTAATGACTAATTAGGTTCGATTGTTATCACAAACAAAAAGTACCATAGTTGAAGTCTGCCTGGGCAGGGTGGGGCACACCTCATCAACAAGGGTACCTGCAGAATGAACATGTATACTTATCCCTGAATTGTACCCCACATCTTTAAAATAAAAAAATTAAAAGTCAAAAAAAAAAGAAAGAAAAAGCACCACAACATAATTATTCTACATGTCCATAAAATATATTACAAAGTCATGTTCTATTTTCAAAACTCCAGGAATAGTATTTTTCTTAAGTCAGCATCTCCAGTGAGAATAACATAAATGAAATAGTAAAATAATGTTTTTAAATGTCATGTGGGCTGAAAAAACAGAATCTCATACTTAATGTTTAAGCAGAGGAAGTCACTTCTACCCATTCTATCATTTCTTTAATGTGAGTAAAAATCAAAACAAAGGACAAACCTTGCTGGCAGTGTCATGAAGTTTCTCCTCAGTTCTTTCCAAAGCTGATGTGACATATTCTTCTTTAACAAGTTGTATTTTAGTTTCTTGTAAATGTTCTTGAGTGGTTTGAAGTTCCTGTGTTTTATTTTGCAGGTCAGATTTACACTGGTCAAGTTCGTTTTTATTATCCATAAACAACTCTGTAACCTAAACATAATACATTAAACATTTTTTTTTAAGAATTAAAAAACTGCAGATCTGACTGTTATGACACCTGGCTAGTACATAATATAATACTAGAAGAATGAAACAAATTATTTCCATGCAAAAGTTGTAACAAGCTACTAGGTAGGTTAGCACACTTTAAATGGCATCATGTTTCTTCCTGTAAACTTATTCAAAACTTTGAGATTAAATAACAGGTCTGGTATAGTGGGGTTAATTTTTCAGGTTCCTTCTAACACTGTCAATGGATTTGTTAAATGATGGTGGCACTGAAGGGTCAGGTCTCTTGCCTAACCTAGTTATTACTTTTACTTAATATCCAGTCTCTCCCAATATGTGCATTCCTTCATCTGATAAACATTTTATCAAAAATGCTTCAGCATCCACTATTTTGTAGCTTTAACAACAAAAATCACACAATTCAGTTAATTTCTTATAATGCTGCATTAATATAAGCTGTCAGCTTTTTCATTATCACTGATAGTAAAATTATGATACAACCTACTTCTAGTATAAGGATCATCAAAACAGATCTTACAGAAGAAAAATATATTAGGCCCTTCATATTCCAAAATTTTCTTTTAGTATTTGCTTTTCACATAACATTAAAAATTGTTTTGAATGCTCACCTTACTTAGCTCCTCCTCAAGGGCAGCGATTTTTTCAATCAATTCTAGTATCTGCTCTTCTTGAAGGGTTAATTTTCCATTTATGGCTCTAAAATACAATTCGATATTAATTTAGCATTTAATATTTTTTATAACTCCTGTAAAATTTATTCTAACACAATTGCAGCAGTTATACAAACTCATTTCCACCATTTGTTACCACCAGTATAATGATACCTAGTGTCAATAAGCAATAAATACAAACAGCAAAGAACAAATGGGCTCCCTGTCTTTGTTTTATATTTTTCTTTGACATACCATTCTGAAACTGAGAGTCCCAACCAATGAGGGAAAAAGCACGTGTGAATCAGACTTGAGAAACTAGAAAGCCAGCAGAGGACTACAGCTCAAAGTAGAGATGGGAGAGAATACAACCTAATCAGAGATATGAAATAAACATGCCCTGCAGAATGCTGGAAAGATTTGGGATACAGATATCAAGTATCTTAGAAGGAAAGGGTAATAATGGGGGCTAAAAACTGGAGGATTAAAGTACGTATACAGAGCAATTACACTCCCTGGCCCTGCACACACACGTGCACACATGTGCGCACACACACACCCCACACATGTGCGCACTCTCACACAACCACATAAACCCTCCTGAGATCAAAGGATTATTCTCTAGCGCGGAGTTTCTCAGACTCAGCACTACTGACCTATCAGATCAGATAATTCCTTGTTGTGGAGATGTCCTGTGCATTTTAGGATGGTCAGTAGCATCCAAGTCATGACAATCAAAAAATGTCTCAGGACACTGCCAAATGTCCTTTGGGGTGGCAACACCAGCCACCACCCTCCCCACCACCCTCCCCAGCATCACCACCCCCCACCACTATCCCCACCCCCACCTCTCCCATTGAGAGCCACGAGTCCACAGGAACTGCAGAATTTCCACTTTACTTTCACTAGAGACCATGGAGGGTGGAAGTAAGGTTTAGGGGCTAGAAACAGGCAATTAAGCATAACTCTACACGCTGAATGACAGGATACTCAGCTCCCTGTACCCACTCTAACCCCAGAATATCAGCAGCCATAACAATCTCCTAACAGAAAACTGGGCAAGTCTTCTAAGGAAAGGCAAGTCTTCTGAGGTTTTGTCCAAAAGAATAAATCCAACAAAGATTAGCATTTGATGGACACCCAGACTTAACCCTGAGATCATCACTTTTTCAATACAACTAACTCATGAATCCACAAGCCTCACCCACATACAAAGTTTTTAATCTATTTTAATTGCAAGCCAAAAATCACTAGACATTTGAAGAAAATAAACACAACAGATATCACAATAGGAAAAAAAAAGGATCCCAAAGCAAAGAAAAAAAAATTAATAACATTAATAATTTTTCTGAGATAAGGAACATTCATTATATCTATAAAAAAGTCATCGCACATACTTTGTAGTACTAGCTACCCAAAAGGTTGAGGTGGGAGGATCGCTTGAGCCCAGGAGGTCGAGGCTGCCATGAGCCATGATCATCATGATTATGTCACTACACGCCAGCCAGGGTGACAGAATAAAACATTGACTCTAAAAGAAGAAA